>VXBA01000526.1:143284-167888 GCA_013399895.1 Serilophus lunatus
TTTTTTTTTTGTGCTGGACTATCTTTATTAGCTGTAATGTGTGTGTAATTTCAAAGTATGATCTGGTGACACTGGGAATTATGTGATGACCCACACAGCCATAGAAAATGGCACCAGAGGGGTCCGGTAAAGACTGCACTGTGAATCTAGGCCTATAGTGGTCCCATGAGGTGTGCTCTTGGAACTATTATTTATTGCTAATAACGCACGGTTAGAACATTACAGAACATAGATGAAGTGATAACATTAGCTACAATGAGGTTAGAGTTGAAAAGACAACTGATTATGTGGCAGAACCACAGAGTAGGGCGTAACTAGAAGAGAAACTTACTGCAGATTTTTACCATTCGTTTTCCTGAGATACTGTCAAGTTCATAATTAGCTAGCTAGATAGATAGCTGGAACTTAATTATTTGGCTGTTAATTGTAAGGGTACACCGTAGTATTTTAAAAAGGAGGTTGAATTCTGTGTTAAAAGCTCTTTTTTATCATTCCTTACAATTAATACCTTATTAATGGATAGCAAAACCAAGTTACAGACAGCAATATCAGGGCAGTAGGTTTCCACTTGGAAACAAAACAGATTATTTTAAACCATAGTTCTAAGCAGTGAGATTGCCTGTTAGGCCTTGGATTAACTGAATAAACATGCTGTTTTACTAAAGTACTGGAATTTTGTTTTGGTAAATTTCTATAGACTTTCCATTGACTTTGTAATGAGTTACAAGGAAAAGAGAATATGTTTTTAATCCATAAACTCTAGTGAGAATAGGGTAAAGTGGTGATTTCGATTGTTCCGAGACCTTCTTTATTAGGGTTCATTTACCAAGAACTGCAAGTGGAGCCTTTATTCTCTTGTCTCCCTTGGAAAGAACACCCAAAGATTCCAAAGCAAAGCTTGGCTGCAAAGCTACCAAGATAAATGTATGTAGAGTTATGATTCCCTTATGATGTTTCCTCTGTCTTTCTTTCCTTTAGAATATATGGAAATTTATGTGGCGAATCCATTGCAATTTGGCATTTGGTGTTCATTCATGGTTTGGAAGTCTATTCTGCGAAGGTAATTTGCTGTCATGAGACAATTGTACACTTAAGTACAACCTACTCCCACCTACTTACCACTCACTGAAGTGAGTGGATATATTTATACTATATTGAAAAAAATTGGATGAGGTCCTACTGTTCCCACAAAATTCAGAATATAAATAGACTGAAAGGATTCTGATTTAATTTCTCTTTAATTACTGAAATACTTGTGATAGCAAATCCTTCTGTCTGAACAAAGAAACCAGGAAGACATGCATTATGTACTTGACTTCTCTGAAATAAAGGATCAGGCCTGTTAGTGCTTAGATTGGAAATGACCTAGAAGATCATGTGTCTCAGTACTTTGGTACTTCATTAACATTTTGGCTTATAGGCAGGAACTTTTCAAGAGCATCAGCCTGCTTCTATTATGTGATGCCTTTTGTTACATAGAGATATATGATTAAAAATGGAATTCTAGTAAAATATAGCATATAATTTCATTAAGAGAAAATTGTTGCATATTTTTTCGCTTTTCTTACAATTCTGAAAGAAGATGACCTAAGTTTGGCAGGAAGTGCAATTCTCTGTATATAAACCGGGAGCAGTTAGCTGTGAGGTACCAATCGCTGGTTGGGGCTGGGCTGGATATCAACCAACGATTGGTGAGCAATTTCATTGTGCACCGCTTGTTTTTCTTGTATTTTATTTCTCTCTCTTTTTTTCCTTTTTGTAATTATTAAATTTTAATTTATTTCAGTTATTATTTATTTCAGACATACTATTTTCAGACAGATATTATTTTATTATCTTATCTCAGCCCATGGGTTTCACCTTTGTCCAGTTCTCCTCACCATCCCACTGGGCATGGAGGAGTGAGCAAGAAGTTGCATGGTACTTAATTGCCAGTTGAGGTTAAAACACAACAGAATGTTATAACATTATTGTTATTTATTGTTATTGTCAGAGTGCCTTAGGTACTTTGCTTCAGATCTAAACCTCATTGTTTTAAGAATGTAAAAGTATTGATTATTATTATTTTGAATTCCTTGTCTTAATTTAACATCTGCTACTGTGTTCATCATTTAGTTTCCTCTGTAAACCAAACCTGAATTGAATGTCTTTGAATATTTTTAAAAGTAATTTCTGGATGTATCACTTGAAAGTGCTTTGGAAATCCATATGAATGCATTGTCTAAATGGCACCATCTAAATGGCAAATTATTATTTTGAGTCACTTTCTCGATTATTTATAAAATTAAGGGTAAAGTCTGTTAAATCACAGCATTGGGTTCTGGCTGGTGTATCTATCCATTCACAGTATGGAAGTAAGTTAATTTTGACTTAGTATACAGCTTTTAAAAAAACCCAAAATATACATCACATTGAAGTGCACACCTCTTCTTCCTAGAGGGAAAAATAAATTTCTGCTTCTTTCAGTCTTATTACTTCTGATTGTTCCTGCAGTAAATATGGGACAGATGAGCTGGTTGCAGAGGATAGGACACTAAGTTGCCTTTAATTTTTGTTTTAAAAGGAAATCTTCTTCTGTGGAAAAATTACTTGCCCTCAAATGCATGGAAATAATTTCTGTTTGAAAAATGCTTCTTTTTTGCCATCATATTTCTGATATGCAAAATATATCCCTGCAGGGTACAGAACAGAAGGGCCTGCAAAATACTCAGTAGGAGACTCTGTGCCAAGAGTTTGGAGTTTTTTTGTGCAGACTGTGGTAGAAACTGTCCGGGACAGATAGATGTAAATGGCAAATATGGGAAGTAACTGAAGTAAAAATCATTTAGGCTCAACAAAGAAAAACAAATTTAATTATATGGAATGCAGAGGTTATCACAAAGGGTTAGCATAAGGGTTCTTGCAAAGAAAATGGCTTTGATCAAAGCTTTATTGCTTGAATTATGAACTGTATATCTCCTCAAGTTTCTGAAGGCCTAATTCTCTCCTCATCTAGATGCCCACTTAGGTGACACGAACTTTTGTTGTTACATGGATGTTCTCAAAAGAAAGGCCCTGTTCTCCTTTATTTATTTAAACTCTTTAACTCAGAAGAACAGAAGAAATGTACTAATTATTTATAATTCAGTGTAAATACTTCTGTATTATCTGGAAATGAGGGGAAAAGCTAATTATTTTTAGTGTGAAATTTTAAAGCAGAGCACTCTATCCCATTTCTTTTAAATTATATTAATACCTGAATCCCACACAAAACAAGAAAATAAATCTAAGCAATAATATGATACAGTAAAATCGATATTGATTATTAGGAGTAAAAGTGCTTTATGAGAAATGGTAATAAGCCTTTAGGATCCCTTAGGAAAAAAAACCCATTGCAATAAAACCAGAATAAATTACTGCAATCTAATAACCTTTTAAATAACTAGAATTCCTTGATGGAATTTACATTGTCAGAAGAACTGTTCCTTGTAAGCACAGAGCAAACAGCTCCTGCATGCAATTACAGAGCATGCAGGAGCTGTGTTGACAATCTACCTTTGATTAACTGATTCACTGATCCGTTATTTTTCTCTCAGAAGCATTTTTTTGCTCTTTCAATTGTTCCTGAACCTTCTGCCTCTTTCTGTCCAACTCAATGGTAACCTTAAAAAGCCTGAGTAAAAGTGGGAATGTTCATGTGGGTCAGCTGCCCTAGAAATGGCTTTCAATACCACTTGTGCTAATAAATTAGGAAGATTAGGTAATACATTGCCTCTTGCAATATGAATATTGTCCCCTTGCTGTTCTTCTGTAGAAGGAAGCCTAGAATATCTTATCTTGAATGGTGTATTACTTTCTTCAGTGTCTGTTAGAGAAGATAAATACATTAGACAAGACAAATCAAAGAATTAAACCTTGCACTTAGGCTGGGAAAAGTGAGATTTGTGATGGCCATTTGTTCCTGGGAAAGCTCAATGGCAGCTTTACACTCATTTCTAAGGCAGTTTCATCTGCCTATATGAACTTTCCTGTCACTGAAAAGGGCTTGAGGTTTCAGCTGTCATTCCTGCTCAAGTTCCGGATTTGCCAGGTCCAGACAATTGAATGCTTTTATAGGAAGCTGTGACCTTGAATTTAATTCAGTATTTTATAGTAAGAAATTTTAGTGAGCAGAGGACAAATTTGATGTGCTTTCAGTAGCCTGTGTTGCTATGGAGATGTGTTACAATACAGTATCAGGAATCCAAGTGCACAAAGGCATTATGCCTTGGTCATCTTGTCACGAAATGAAGATGTTAGGAAAGTATGAACATGAAAATCCTATTTCTCACCCATTCTAATGTGACTATTTGAAATCTGTTTGGCAGATGTGAACTCTTTTGTTCCAGAGACATGTGATCAGTGGCTAATTAGAAGTTCCAAATACAACTCCAAATACAGCTCTAAAATAATATTTTTGAAATCAAGTATGAATTATTTTGTTCCCTCTCGTACTCATAACAGCTAGAGATAAGGGTTGGCTACTGGAAAATGTCATGTCAGAGAGAAAGATTCAGGATGTCCCTTAATAAGATCATCCAAAATGAGAGCTAGCAGTAAAGCTCTTGAGTTAATTAATGCCACTTCACCCATCTTCACTCCAACCACTGAACCCTAAAGAAAAAGCTGGGGACGGTGTCAATGGGATGTATGAAAAACTGATATTGCAGGGCCTTCTGCCTTAGATACTTCTGACAGCATTGCTGAAGTGATGAAATTCTGGAAGAATAATCTGTAGTATTTATAGCAAAAAAAAGATTTTTGTTATTTTTACAGATGTGTTGTAAGAAAATCTGAATATTCAGTGGCACTGCTGTTTGCCTTCAGCTGGTCTCTGCTGAAAGGGACAAATACTAATCTGGCTGAAAAAATGCTACATTTTTTTTAGTCTGTTATCTGGCTACATTGTTTGCATGTATGCATGCTTATGTATACCAGTGAAAGGCTAAACAGAGGTCTCATATTGCACTTTAGTATCTGGGACTTTCTGCCTGGGTTTGAAGTCTCATATAAGGATAGCCCAGTCTTGTGAGCTGCCATAAGGGAATATGTCCACAGTATGCGATCTGCCCTGGGGCATCATCTGGCGAGGAAGGCAAAGACTCGTTAACAAGTACTGGGACTATACTCATCCTTGTGTTGCACATCTACAGTTTGCCTCATGACATTCATGGGTCAACAGGAGTAACATCTTAAGCAGGAGAGAAACATTTCCAGATTTTGAAGGATCTTGCTTTTTTATGGGCAGAATTGAGCTCAATTACAAAAGAACTGATTAATAGTCAGAAAGCTAGTTTTCTTTGAAAATTCTATAGTATTAAATTCAAAAAATTTTTAGAAACAAACAAATTTTGACGTGTTTGTAAATAAGCAGGTAGAAGATAATTTTTCTAGATTTTATTCTGGTTTTACACTACTAAAATTATTTAAAATAAATTCTGCATTAATGTGCAGAGCTTGGTTTTAACTTCATGGTTTATAACTTATTCCTTTACAATTTTAATTACATTAAATATATTTAATGTAATCTTATAATATATCTAATACATTCTGTTAAATTACATGTTGACCTTATTTCCCTTAAAATGCTTCAGGAAAGTAATGAAAAGATATGATTGAACAATTTCAGTTCTACTACCAATATTTTTTTGAATGTTGGCCCCCTCATCACCCTAGGATGGGTCCTGTCTGGTCCCCTAGGCTTGTGAGGATCTTAGTGGCTCAGCAGGTCACTAACTGCTTCCTCCTGATTACAAGAGGGCTATAATGCTCCCCATTCCTATCTACTGGCTCAGGAGGCCAGTTGTCCTTAGGATGACCTGTCTTATTGTTGAAAACTGAGGCAAAGATGGTATTAAGTTCCTCATC
Organism: Serilophus lunatus; assembly: GCA_013399895.1. NCBI lineage: Eukaryota > Metazoa > Chordata > Aves > Passeriformes > Eurylaimidae > Serilophus > Serilophus lunatus. The sequence continues at coordinate 149,171 of VXBA01000526.1, forward strand.
TTTGGTAACTACATTCCTCACCATGTCCAATGGTGGTTTTCTTTGCTCTTCCTCTTACTATAAATGTATTTATAAAACACTTCTTATTATCCTATAAGGAAGTGACCAGATTAAGTTCAAGTTGTGCTGTTACCTCTCTAATTTTCTTCTGCACACCCTAATAACATCCTTAACCATTTCTTGAGTTGGCTATCCTTTTTTACCAAAGGCAATATTCCCTGAGTTTCTGCAAAAGCTCTCTGCACAGCCAGGCTGGTCATCTTCCCCTCCGGCGCATCTTTTGACATAGAGGGAGAGCCTGCTCCTGTGCCTTCAAGATTTCTTTCTTACAGTATCTGCATCTTTCTTGGATCCCTTTGTTTTTAAGGGCTGTTTCCCAAGGTACTCTCTGAATCAGCATCCTGAATAGGATGAAATCTGCCCTCTGACAGTCCAGAGCAGAGGTTTTGTTGATGACCCTCCTTGTTTCATTGGGTATTGAAAACTCTATAATTTCATGGTCACTGTACACCAGATGGTCTTTAATCACCAAATCTCCCACCATCCCTTCTCTGTTTGTAGGCTGGCTCACAAGTTTTGACAAGAAGCTGTCCTCCACAGATGCCAAAAACCTCCTAGACTGCCTCTTCTCCACTGCATTGAATTCCTAGCAGATATCTGGCAGGTTAAATTCTCCTACAAGAACAAGGGCTGGTGATTTTGAAACATCCATCAAGCTGCTCATAGAATAACTCATCCACCTCTTCTTCTTGGTCGGGTGGTCTATAACAGACTCCCACCAGGATGCTGGCCCTGTTGGTCTTCCTCTTGATTCTTACTCATAGGCACTCAGCCTTTTCATCACAAACTTCAAGTTCCACAGAGTCAAGAGACTCCCTAGTATACAGGGCCACCCCTCCACCTCTCCTACCTCACCTTTATTGATTATTAATGTTATTGCTTTGTTAATTGCTTGTTATTGCAATTATTTCAATGGCAAATAATAATCCACACTTGGTCTGAAAGAGGCAAGTATGGGTGTATATATTTTTTAGAAAAATAATTAAATAAAGTGTATTAAAGATATCAATCAACTCCATTTGACAATGTGGAGGTAAGGCACATCTGGGCACCTGATAAAACAAGCTTGTTGTCATGGACTTTTTTCCACCTTCCCTGAGAGTATGCTGTACATGGGCCTGAAAACCTGCCCTAATTAATTAATTAATTCATTCATTCATTCATTCATTCATTCATTCTATTGCAGGGAATTTCTGAACTACATGTTTATTTTGATGGAGATGATACATTCAGAGCCTCCTATGTTTTATGAAAAGCAGAAGCCAAATTAAATTCCAAACAATATTTCCTATTTTTTTAGAGTAAACAGATGTTAGAAGAATGTGCAATGGAATCTTTTACCCATTATAACAGTGTCACCACTAATTGGTTGCATCTCCAAATATTTGGAAAAATAGTGAGAAATTATAGTATGTTCTGTTTTTTTGTAGAAAATCCAAATGACCAGCCATTGCTATGACTACTTTAATATGGCCTTATCTGCAGTGTTCATCAGAGGACAGTGCAGTAGTGCTAACCATCCACCTCTCAGAACTCATGCGTAGTTTTACAACTTGGATGTTCAAATTGAGTTGCATTGATTCTGTCTTTGACTTCTGAATTAAAAATTACCTTGAATGTTTTTAGCATAGTGACCCAGGAAGATTTAAATTTAAAATGAATGACCAAAAGTTCAGCTTTAGTCCCTGTCATATTAGGAATTATACTGAAAAAGCTCTAACAGCTTCCTTGTGTGCTGGGAAAATCTTATGATGACACCTTGTCAAAATCCTCACTTTATTCTTGCTGGTTTTACATTAAGTTTCTGTCTGCTGGAAATAAGTTTAATCACAGCTGGAGTTAAACCAAGGGGTATTTCAGAAACCCCAATCAACTGTTCAGAGTTGTCACAATTACAGAAATGAGTGCTCTTCTGCCTATGTCCCATAAGGGCAGGGGGCAAGTTGCTGGTCCTGCTGATTATAGAGCTGATAAGAAAAGCTTTAAACTACAACTCAGTCTGTATCAGTCTGCATGGACTGTTGCAGACAGAGCAGCTTCAGTATCACAGACTGACTTGGTAACAATAGCATGTAACTGACACTCAGCTAGACTGTGTGTTGCCTGGGTGAGTTCAGAATGCCCTTCTACAGTGCACAGGCCAACAATCTGAGCTAACAATCTGGGGTCAAGGAGACTCCAGCCTGTGATTTGAGCTGGTCACCTGGAAGACCCTGGGAAAGCAGTAGCTGTAAGGCCTGAAAAGGGGATGCCCCTTAATTAATTATTTTTTAAACGTGAATAGTCACAGGTTGACTTCTGTGGTGAAGTCTAACCACGTTCTCCCTTCTCAGTCAGAAGTTAATATTTAATATAAATAATTCATATAACAAATGTTTATGTAAACCTATTGAATAAACTGGGTAGTGACATCCAGTTATCCTTCAGCTGCTACTTAGATTTGTGCAGACACTTTGAAATATTTGTACAGTTGTTTCAAAAATCAGTAAAACAAATTCTTCATATATATATGAAGAATATGCTCATGTGTTTGTATGTTTTGAGCTTTGGCTACCATTGCTTTTTTTGTGGAACTTGTCTCATAAAGGAATTCTGAGCAAAACAGTCAATTTTGTATCTGTTTCCCCCCAGCCTTCTAAAGAATGGATAACCTGCCTCCTTTTCCTTTTCTTTATGAGCCTATCCAGAGAGAGACTCTCCAAAGATAATGGGGAAACACCATGCAAAACCAATGCTTTATGTTATTTTTGGTGTCCACTTAATAGAAAATTCCACATTAGAACAGAACAAAGCGTATGTAATGAAGAACTGTATAGCCACTCTTAGAATCATGGAACGGTTTGGGTTAGAAGGGACCTTTTAAGACCATCTAGTCCAATGCTCTCACAATGAACAGGAATATCTTCAACTAGATCAGGTTGCTCAGAGCCCCATCCAACCTGAATTTGAATGTCTCCAGGGATGGGGCATCCACCACAACCTCTCTGGGCAACCTATCTCAATTTCACCATGGTCATTGTAAAAAAATTCCTTCTATCAAGGATATCTTTTCTTATATCTAGTCTATCCCTATCATCCCCTCTTGTCCTTTCTCTGAAAGGATCCAGTAGTAAATAGCTAGGAAAGTGCAAAAGAACAAGGAAAAAAATACAGTAATTCTGTCTTCCTGCTTGCAGTAGCCTGTTGCTTACTGAACTAGATTGTTGTGTATAATGTGTATGTTTTTGGTTAGTTGCCTCCATACTAAATTCAAGCTGATTTTTTTCTTTTCTCTCCCGAGTTATCTACTTACAAAAATCCAGAGATTTTAGTAATGAGTTTCTAAAACTACAAACTTTCTGGTTTTATGAGTGATAAACCAGGTTTCATTTTTTATATTCTGTAGGTACCTAATAGAATCTGACTTTTCTCCTTTTTTGCCATTTATTTTATTTCCAGTCCATTGGCAAAAACACTATTGAAAACTTTCTGGATCGTATATGCTTCTAAAGGTACATGATGCCTGGCAAAAAGCCCCAGATTTGAACAAATGCCTGTATGTAACATTATCTCATTGAAGGCTCTTTGGGAAGTAAAAAAAATAATTCAGAATAAATACCTAGTTTTGTAATATACACAAAAAAATCTATGCCTGTTTTGTTCAGGAGGCCTTTTTTTCACGTGAGACCATTGTAGCTTTTCTGCTGTATTTTTGACATTTGTAATACGTCAAAGCATTTGTAGTAGTAGTATTATTCATAAACAGTTTCTACATGTCTATTTTTTTAGAGTTTAAGTCCCTCAGTGGCCTACAAGATCCTTTTACATTAGTTTGTTCCAATAAGTAGGGTATTATGATCAAAGTAACATATCATATAGGGCTGGAACTTTGATTTGGGAAATGCCCAACCAATCTCCACCAATAATTGACATTATTTCCTGAAGATTTTCAACCTGACTTGTTGCTTCTTAAGTCACAGTGCAAACTGGCACCTTTCCATATGTCTGTTTTCACTTAAGTATGAATTTCTCATCTCAGTTTCTTTTTCTTAAGGATAGTATTGATGATTATCTCAAAATTATCAGGATTTGACTGTGCAGCTTTCTGCATTAATTCTGGGATATACTTTTTCCTAGACTTTCTTCTGGTTTGTGGTTGTTTGAGTTTTTTTGTCTTTCTCTCCCCCAAGATCCTCAAGATATTGGCTTTCTCCCAAATAAAAATATCACTAAATCTTGTTAATTTCAACATAACAAATATTTTATATTCTACAGAAACATCTCACATCCCAAAACAAATCAAACTAACAGTTTTTATTAGGCCCCTAAAAGAGTGTTAAATATTCTGAACATATACACTGATGGTATAAGGGTAGTGGCTGATGTCTGATGTCTGTTTTACATAGCTGTTTTGCATCAGCCATATGGCCCAAATTTTCTCCCTTAGTTGGTTACATGTTATCTTTTTTACATTTTTATTCAGTGCCTTTGGGTCTCCATATAAACAAAGCATTCTGTTAGATTCCTCCTTTGCATTAATAATTCTCTGCTGATTCCTATATTAACAAGTCAAGAAACCTATTTAGTTTCTCTCAACCCTCAATTTTCAGGCAAAGCAAACTCAGGAGAGAAATTGTAGATTAGTTGTGCTCTTGTGGCTTTACTCTTCTACTTATTGTTCTTTATTCTCTGGAAGCTGACCTACAATTGTCAGCAATTGTATGCAGCTGAAGTCTACACTGTGCGCTTACTGCTTAACAGGTGTAAGCTGGCCCTGTGTGACTAAAGGTTTTTATTTTTCCCGCTGCTAGGTTCTTTTAGTGACATCTTGCTTCTGCCTACATACTAGGTGTGTCTTTAGGGTCAAAATCTCCTACAGGCTTAATTTTTATGACATATCTCCCTGGTATCCAGTGATATGATGTCTATGAGTGGTTCAAAGCTGCACCATGGAAGGTTTCAACATTAAGAAACATTTTTTTTTAACCAGGAGGGTGGTCAAATGCTAGGACATGCTTCCCAGAGTGGAAGTGCCCCAAGTGATCAGTGGCCAGTCCCATCAGAGTTTGAGGCATTTGAAAGGTGTCCTTAACAATATTCTTTAACTTATGGTCAACTGTGAATTAGTCAGCCAGTAGGAGTAGATAATCTTGGTAGGTCCCCTCCAACTGAAATGATCCTATTCTAAAGTAAGAAGCAAATAAATACTCCTTAACTTCTTCTCTGTAGTAACAAGGAAAAGTGAACTTACTAAGTGAACATGTTAGTGCAAGAAATCATACAATCTGCTAATGCTCTTCTACAAATCCATTGCTTGTTGACACTGGTTTGACTGTCTTGCCACTGTATTCCTGACAAATGCAGTTTCAAAAGTTCTAATAGCTGTTTTTTTATTCAGTATAATTATCTTTAAAATTTATTTGCTTCAGACCCAATACAGTGCTTATTATAAAGTACTTGAAAGATACCAACTTTAACCATTTTTGCATAGTAGTTCTTGGGTTTTTACAGCCATTCTCCAATCGTTGGTATTTAACGCTATATGATTTATAGGTATTATTCCCAATATTATACCAACTATATTGTTGTGCTGAGAGAAAGAAGTAAATGCAAAGTGTTCCTCTAAAAAATAAAGGATGAAAGACTTATGCTACAGTGTCCTTGTGCTCCTTAAAATTCCCAAATCTCTCAAAATTAAGTAAGAATTCAGAAGAAAAATATGAAACGCTATTTAACATTGTTCAAATATTTCATGATGTGCATTTCTTTTCACATTTTGTATCCTCCAACTTTCGTTATGGTGTTAAATGCCTCTTGACCTCTAACTTTAACCATCCTCTGAAGTCCATGCTCTTAATTCTGTGCTACTATACCTAGATGATTAACTGGTTTATCAAATAAGTCACTATGAGCACTTAGCTACCATTATTTATCTATTAATTACATTAGCAATGAAGATGTTATTGCTATTCTGTCACCTTCAGACGATTCTAGAACTGAAACAGGTAGTGGACTTGAGCTTGCATTCCAACATGATAGCACATACATACAAACAGCAGTATAAAACACAGATTATTGATAATTCAGCATTTTTGTAGGGATGGACTAGAATCAGGCCAACAATAGTACATGACAGTAAGATCTCTTTAAGAAAGTTCTATTGCATGCTTTTCTGCCCAGACTTGAGCAATGACATCTTCACAAAAAATCATGCTGAGAAATGAGGGTCATGGTGTCACATCATGCCACCAAGATTAACAAAGTCTATGAGCAATAGTCATTGTCAAACCCACAATACTATTACATCAAAGGGATGGCCCTGGAAGGGTTTGTTTGACCCTTTGGAGACGGGCCATCTCATCATATCTTTCAGTTCTACATGCAGCCTACTGCATGTAGATGCCTACTGAAGGCTTCCTCCTGATTTTTGTTTCTCTTACTTTCTTCCTTGCTCAAGTCTCTATGTAAGCACTGCTTTTGCCTTGATGTCTTGCTTAAGATCTACATCAACTCTTGGCTCTTCTACTCTTCATATTCCTAATCCATCTCCATTAAGGCTAATTAACAGTTAGAATGTTACAAATATTTAGCTAAAAGGAACTAATTCTTCTGGTTTACCTTAAAGCTAACCAAAATACTCAGAAATAGGTTCCTTTCCTTCCCCAAAAAAGAAATTCAGCTTTATTCTTATGTTAAATGTATTTAGAGATGAGGAAGGGAAATTACATGTTATACCATATTCACAGTAAATCCATTGATTTCAGTGGCATCATTTGATACTTACATTGTAGAGAAGGGAGAGTTTTAAACTACAGATTTTGTTTTCATTCAATATCTTCTCTCAGCTACACCAGTATAGAACTCAGATGACAAAATGGTTACTTCAGATTTAGGTAGACTTAACTGGCAGCAGGCTCTGGATCTTTGTTTTGTTTATCTAACAAATTACACTTTTACTAGGAAGATAACTATTGCATTTTTGGTGTATTTGCTGGAGGAACAAAAGGTGTATTGCTTTGATTCCTTTTTATAACCCTTCCTAAGGTCATTACATATTTCTTTATTTATACTTAGGCTGACATTTTACAATTCTCAAGAGACTGTGTGAAGTTTCAGAATAGAGATGTTGAAAAGGAAATTTCTGAAGGCTGCATCTTTTTCAATAGAACAGCATTAACATTGTCATTGCAAAAGAAAAAGTAATTCTTTTGATTTTCAGTAATGTTTTCACCCCTTAGGAATAAAAAGTGTGTAAGCATCCCTGACATAGCCAAATTCTTTTAATAATAGCAAATGTTGAACTATAGAGTTGATGCAAAGATATGTACTGCTTGTTCCTTTCCATATAGCAGAACTGGAGGATTGGATGCATGCGCACAGTAGATTGGGGATGGTTGAGAGACGCTGGTTTGGATGCAAAAAGTAGTAAAACTTTAACAAAGAACAGATTTTGTGACTATTAGTGAATGGATCCCTGTACTTGACTCCACTCTTTTGTGTATAGAAACAACAGGAACAATTGAATTAATAGTAGGACATTATATTTGGATTCTTCAGTCCCTGGTTTGAGACTCTTAAGGTAGGAATAGGACAAGCACAACATCCCTTTTATTTAAAAGCTGAGGCACACAACTTCTCTGTTATTTCAGGCTGAAACAGATAGGTTGCACTTGCAGTTTAAGGTTTGCCTTTTTTTTTTTTTTTTCCGTACCTTAAAGTTGTACTCATCCCAAAACACCAGGAGCCCAGCACTGCATTAGAAATGCATAGGATTTGTTAAGACAATTTTATTAGGAGTCATAGAAAGAACAGAACCGACTGGGTGTGCTGGCAGTCAGCAGCAGGCCTCAGGAGACCCTCTCTAGTAGTTATTCTAACCACTTCTTGGGTCATGGTAGATTGTTTCCTCTGCCTACGGAGGACATAATATAATAGGAATCCCTCAGATTTTGAGATACAGAAAGATAAATTGGTTTCACTGTTCTCCCTTAGGTGCGGCAGACCAAGGGCAAATTACATCCTTCTAATTAAGAAATAATAATAGTAAACACATAATTAGAAAGTCTCCTTCCAATCCAATCAACAATAACTAAGCTCCAAGGGCGATGGTCTATTTTGGACATTGATAGTAAAATCCTGTTTGCAATGTTGGGATGAGGACTTTAAGGACTGCATATTTTTCTTTTCTATAAAAAGCCTTCAGAGCAATATTATTTAGGCTAAAAACATCAAGCATGACAAAGCTTCATGGCAAACTAACTCTTGATTTGCTTGGGAAAAGGTTACTTCAACTTTTCCTTTGTTTTATAGATATTCATTAGGTTAGAATCTTTGGAATGTATTTTTTTTCTGTATAGGAGTTTTGCCTCATTCCGTATCCAGAATGAGTGTAGAATGGTACAGATTCAGAGTTACACGTGCTTCTGACATTTTTCTCCATGTAAATTCTTGATTTGTCAGCTAGAACAAAATGCTCCTCATGAAACTTTTCTACTTATAATAGATATAAGAGAGATAGTTCCTGGGGTGTCTACTGGAGTATCTCCTGCATTTTGAAGCTTTCATCTCTGTGCTCTGATCTTAGGCTGCAGGGAAGGAAACAATATCTTGATTCTTCTAGACCTTTCTGTTCTCTCTTACAGAGCTAGTTACTTCTGAGGATTTCTTATAGCAAAGGCACATATTCTACATGCTGTGCACTGCATTCATTCTGTGCTAAAATCCGAGAGTCCGTACAGAGCAAATTACCTCACAAGTCATTGCCAAAGTATTTATTGACCTTTTTTTTTCCAGTTACTAACAAGGTAACCTTATTTTCATATAAGAAAGTTGCCACTTAAAATGTCAGCTGGACCACTGTGCAACAGAACTTGCAAAGCCACAATGGAATAAAATTTTAAAAAATGAACATGCTAGAAATAGTCATACTAGTATAAGGACAAAATAAGTAAAATAGATGACAGTAGAAAAAATAGAACAAAAACTCCTGCTTGGGATTACTTGGGGCTGATAAAATGTAGATTTAGGAGTCTTTAAAGGCATGTCATGAAGAGAGACCCCTTAGAACCTAAATAAAAGATTTTGGAGAAAAACTCCAGCTTTTTTAAAATGGATCTATTCTGTTTTTTTTCTACTAATGTTGAATTTTTAAAAGATATTTATAAGCAGTATTTATAAAAAATGCATTACAAGCGCTGATTGCCAGCGGTTTAGATGAAGTGATTTAGATTTATTGTTGTTAACCCAATATGTTAAAAATGTTAAATCCTACATAAATCATTACTCTTGCAAATGAAGCAAGAGATAAACTCACGACATGATCTCATATTACTACTCCACCTCTTAAGGCAGAATCAAGGAGAGCTTAAACATTCCGGAGTAGCAACCTGTCCAGTTTGCCCTTAAAAACCTTCTACTGGTGGAAAATCACAAGCTCTCTATTCAAACTCCCCTACTACTTAACTATCTTTACAGCAGAAGGGTTTCTTAATGTTTAACCTCAATCTCCCCTGCTGCAATTTTAATCCCATAAAACTGGTTTAAAAATCATGAGATTTTAAAAGTAATATCCCTTTGGATCTTTATATTATTTGCCTTCTCGTGTTTGATCCTTTCAGATTAACCTTTCCAAATGTCTTAGAAGCCATGTGAACTTGAAGCTTATTTTCTGAAAACTGAAAGCTGAATTTCTTGTAAAATAATATAACTCTGTAAACTGTGATTTCAAGGGGAGGAAAAGAGCCATGCAAAGTTGCAGTGCTTGCAACAAATATGCAAGAGGGAAAAACTGTCTGTGGGAAATGCATGATAGGTGGTGTTCCATATTGTGTTAGTCTACATCATGATTAGGGATGCATTTATATAACAACACAAATTTAAGGCCTGTTTCAGAACTCCCTTAGACTGGTGAATTTAAGGAGAAACTTTAATGTTAAAGTAAGCGAAATGTAAACTGATCTAGAGTAAGAATAGATCTCATTTATAAGAATGCAAAATTTAAATGTAAAAAATCCCTTTTTAAGATGATTTGTATTAACTGCTTCCATAAAAACGCATGTCAGACAAAAATAAGCATTCTGTGCATATTTAAGTATTACAAAACATATCACCGGGAACAAATAAATTTGGAGCTAGATTAATTTTTAAAAGCATTTCTAATGTTAAATGATGTGTGTTTCTGAAACATTTATTAGGCAGCATTATTGCAAAGAGATAACCTCTATATCTCTAGTAAGTCAGACCTTTCTTAAGTTTATTCTCAGTGCAATTACTTACAACTTTATTTTTTTCAGTTAAGACAGAAAAAAATTTAAAAATTTAAAGTTCCAGTAGCATTTGTAATATCTTTGTTAAAGGTCTGTGTCTCTCAATCCTGTTTTCATAGTATTGTTAGGGAAAAATTATCAATATAGTAGTGCATTTCTTTGCTTTTTTTTCATCAGTGTTATGTACAACATTTTCTTTATCTGACATAGGAGCAAAGATGAAGGACTGTAAAATTCTTAGCTGTGTTTATACCTTCCTATGCCAAAATTACTTTCTTATGCATTTGCAGATGCTAGTACACTGCTGCTATCATCCACGCCTGAATTACTTGGGAACTGGATTACTGCAATACATTGTACATGGAAATAAAGCATAAATCAGATAATAAGAAAAGCTGATGCAGGAGGCACTGAGCTGGAACATGGGTGCTATTTTTCAAGTGCAATACAAATTATTGGGTTTGACCTATAAAGACTTTTGTGACTTCAAATCTGAAGACCAGCAGGACGTTGCAATAATATCACAGCCGCAATCAGTGACCATGCTAAAGTACCCTGTTTTAAAGGATCTTCAGTTTCTGTGTTCTCAAGGAGCTAACTATCAGCTACCAATCCACTGATCTTGAGGAAATACTGCAAATCATCTTTTCTGCCATACACTAGATGTCACTATGTATAGCCTCTATTTCCCTTCTTATCATTTGTCTGTGCAGCTAAAACAAAATATGTGAGCATCTACAACTGTTTTTACTTTTAGATTTGCAACAACCAAGAGTGAGAAGGCATCACACACAGACAGTCCTTAGAGAAGTATATAATTTATTGACTGAACATTAGTGCTCTTTTGCCCCAATATCTTCCTTGAAATATATTCTCCTCCAATGATAAAGCTGACATAGCAAGGGAGGACTGGGATACAGACTGGGATACAGATGCTGGACTACTCCAATAACAACTGGTCTGATACACTTTCTATGATATATCCCCCCACCTTCTGAAAATCAGTAATCCAAAGAATCATACAAGGGTTTCGGTTGGAAGAGACCTTAAAGATTATCTATTTCCAAACCCTCGGAGGTAGGCAGGGATGGCACTCACTGGACCAGGTTGCTCAAATCACCATCCAACCTGGCCTTGAACACTTCCAGGGATGGAACATCAACAGTTTTTCTGGGCAACCTGTTCTAGTGCCTCACCACCCTCATAATGAAGAATTTCTTCCTAATATCTGGTCTAAATATTTCCTCTTTCAATTTAAAGCCATTCCCTCTTGTCCATATAAATATGCCTGTGTAAAACTTCCCCTCTTGGCTTTCTTATAAGTCCTTTTAGTTATTGGAAGGCTACTCTAAGTTCTCTCTAGAGCCTTGTCTTCTCTGATCTGAACAACCCCAACCCTTTCAGGCTGTTGTCATAGGTCAGGTGCTCCAGCCCTCTGATCCTTTTTGTGGCCCTCTGGACTCACTCAAATGTCGTTCTTATGTTGAGGAACCAAGAGCTGGATGCAGTACTCCAAGTGAGGTGGAGTGGAGGAACAGAATCATCTCCCAAAGACTTGAAGTAGCAAAGTTTCTATCTAGACAGTTCTGTGTATTTTGCCATTTGACTTACCCTCAATGCAGTTCTGTGATCCTTTTTTGAAACTTTCCTGCTATTGGCTTCTACTATGGTCTTTGAAAGAAAAACACAGTAAATGCTAGTCCTTCTTGTTACAAACAGTACTGTTTTTAATTGTTTTTGACTTCCTACATGATAACTTAATTGGGTTTCCTGTGGGGTCTTTTCTTTATAAGAAAGATAAGTTTTTGTCTTTTAACTTCTCCCTTACTTTCATGATTTAATATTTTCATGATATGTCTTCTTCATGGAGCTCTTCCTCCAGCTGAGTATTCTTGTCGCACCTTTGTCTTCTATGAAAGTTTTAATTTTCTCTGTCTCTTCTCAGTCTCTAACATAACTCAGTTACTTAAAATAGATTTATAGTTTCTTCCCTGTGAGAACATTACATAGATGGAGTGAAGCTCTGATTTTGGATTGGGTCTATGCGTATTACAGTAACAAAACCGATTACGATACTGGTTAGTCTTCATATGTATGCCAATTGATGAGTGGCATGAATTAGACTTTGATTTCATTCAGATCATTTTTAGAAGAAGATGTATTGAGTTTTCACATTAGTGCACACATTTCTTATAGATAACAACATTGCTTTGATCTCTAGATCTTGGCTTTAGAACTAGTGCTGATATAAATCCAAATAAATAAATGAATTAAGAATTATTTTATTTCTCAGTCCTCAACAAAGGGCTCTGTCGTGAATATTACTAAAATACACTGGTATCAAGGTTTGGTTATTCTATTGAAGGATATTTATTCTATGTAATCCAAACTCTTCGAGGTGTGCCATGGAGCATTACACACAAGACTATTTTGTAAAGGAAAGTAGTGACCTGAAATTCATGCCAAAGAGTCATTCAGATGAAATATTAGTTCACCGTTAATTTTTACACACTTCTGACCCCCTTGAAGATTTCTCAATACTGTTTTATGCGTCAGACTTTCAGAACTGCAGAGTTAAGAGGGAAAAGCAATAATTCCCTTTTTGCTTCATGCTTACAACATTTAAAGAGATCAATCTGAATGAAAGGCACAAGTGATGAAAATAAATCCTAACAGGTAATCCCATTGTAGGAAGATTCTAAATGCACTGTAACACATGCACACAGGTAGAGGAATGTGCATGAACACGTATGCATATATACCATGGGAAAACTTTGAGATGGGAACAGGATTGCACAGGACTACAGTCTCATTTTGTGTTATAATAAACACTAATTTTTCATGTAGACATACAGCTTAGCTGAAGGTCCATCACAGACGGTATGTAAAATGAACACTTGTGTTCCTTACCAGATGCCTGGCACAGGAATATGCTGGAAAGCAAATTTGATTGCTACTATGCTGCTTTGTCTCTCATCTCTACCCAGTGGCTTATTTGAGAGTTAAGGCATAAAGGAATAAAGACAGTGTCTAATGTTCTCCCTGTGTCCCTGACCCTTAGCTGTGTAACCCAAACAAAAGCAAGTGCTTAAAAAGGAAAATTCTGATTGATTTTAGTGAATAGTTCTAAATAGTTTGCTTCTTCTGGAGAATGCCTGTGGCCTATACCACGTAATAACCAAACTGCAAACTCAGGCATCACAGGTGACTAAAACAGTAGTCTTGCTATGCTGAATTTATTCACTGACCATGACGCATTAATTCTCTTTTTGCTGGAGATGTCCATTTTAAATCAGACATTAATAAATTGCAGAAGCGTATAATATTATTATTACATTATGTTATTGTATTATATTGTTATATTACTTATTATGAAGGACTGCCAGGCTGGAATGTCTCCCAGTAATTGTGTTCTGATTTTGTGTTAAAATAAAATAAACTCAGATATTCTTGCAAGAAACTTACTGGTCTGGGCCACTAGTGTCTTGTTAGCATAGAGAATTCAAATACTGGTAACTATACTTCTGTCTGGAATATGCTTGTTCACCTTATTTCCAAAAAAGCAATGTGAAAATGGCCAGGACTTACACTTTATAACTCATAGCAATATGACAGAGACCAACTTGTGCGTCATTAAACAAATAGAAAAACATTAGTCTGAAAAGATCCCAACAGAGAAGTGAAACTCCTTCTCTGCTGGAACTATTAAAAATAGTGAGGCAAAACTTGATGTAGGCCAACCTCCTTCTGTACAGGCACACTCCATTTGTTATGAAAAATAGCCCAATTATGCTCCATTTCAGCATGCAGAAAAATGATCCAAGCAGGTAACCATAGATAATAAATCCAACATGTATAAATGGTCCCAGTGTCATTAGTTCCTAGACTGAGGCAATTTAGCCCAAAAGAAAACTAATAGTTTTAGCACTCACTGAGGAGAAATCCAAGACATTGCTGGAGTATGACTATTTCCCAGTTAAACCCATTACTGAGAGGAGCAAAAGAAAAAGAATTTAATTTCTTGGTAAATATGTGGCACAAGCTTAAAAGCTCCTATGTAGCATAGCTAGACTGGAGAGAAACCTCTAGCTTGTTTGCTTGACATATCCTTCAGAGCTCAGAATCACAGCTGAGGAAAGGGGTCAAAGACCTCCTGAAAGGGCTTCCAGTTCTACCTTCTCAATTTCCCAGGCACCTGTAGTCTTACCTAGCAGAAAGCTAGGCTGGTAATCTGAGGTTATAAAGCAGTTCACATCCTAAAACACACATTGCAGTTGCGTTCCTATAATCATGGGAATATTTTTAGTTGGAAGGGACCCCACAAGGATTATCAGGTCCAACTCTTAAGTGAATGGCCCATACAGGGATTGAACCCACAACCTTGGCATTATTTGCACCAGTCTCTGACCAGTTGATCTAATCTCAGGAGCATGAGTAGAAGCTGCCCTTCCAGTTCTTAAATTCAATAATCTCAATAATTTCAGTAAAGCTCCCTACCATCAACTAGGAGCTGAGATGTGAGCTGGTTTCTTTTCAAGGATAAAAGCTTCCTAAACTGAATAGCAAAATGAAAGATCCAAGAGTTTTTATGATATGGTGGTATATTTCTAGCTCTCTTATACAGTTTGTCAGTCACTGATGTGAGGTGTTCTCTTATAATTTTTAAGACTCTTTCCTGCCTAAGGATTTTTTTTCTGAAAAGGAACATAACACGAAGTTTGAATCTGAAAATGTTCCATAGTCATATACCTTGTGATTTAAGATTGCCTTCACTTAATGGAGAAGAAAGGAAAAGTCTGAAGAAATAACAGATGCTGTACTACACAGCAGTATTGGATCAGACCCTATGATTCCTAGTTCTGCTGCAAACCAGCAGAGGTACACTGTAGACAGCATAACAAACACTAAAGAGATTAGAGTTTTGTTGAAGAAGCAGAGATATAATTCTCCATTAAACCCCAGATATTACATAAAGGAAATGTGACCAAGTGACAGATTCTGCAAAGCACAGAAGAAAACTCTCAAGGCTTCTCCTGTCTGACAAGGCGCTTGCTGAGTGACAGGAGACGACCTAATATATTGATGGCTATGGACCTTTTGCCATACATCTGAGAAAGACAGAAATAGAATGGTGCAGAAAAAAAGCCCATCTGCTACATGTTGATTGAGTAGACAGAGGATGTCTGATGCTTCTCTTTAAATCTGGTGGTTCTGAAGGGACACAATTAATTGTTCAAATATGATATGACACCCTGGAGAAACATTGGCATTTCTGGGCTATGCCTTTTATGTTCTGTCTTAGCATAGTAATTGCGGTGGTACACTAAATACTTTGAGTGTTTGAGAATGTATAATCTTTAACATGTATCACAGCAGCACCAATGGTGGACATGCACATTTATAGGGAACTGGAATGTTATAAAACCAGGTGTGCTGAGGTCTTTTAGTTAGGCATAATTTTGACCTTGAGTAAGAAATTCTAATTCCCTTTTGCTGCAAAGAAAAATAAACTGCAATCCAGGCTATTGTATACACATCTTTGAAGTGTACTATATGTTATAGACTATCTGCATTGCTGATGGCCTCTTTATGTAGCATTTCCACTGCAGGCAGGAAAAAAGTGCCGTCTCCTTTTCTTTCAACTTTATTTAAAACTGACATTACAGATTTTTTATTTTTGTTAGCTGCATTGAAAATGCCTCTTAATTATCCCATCATGATGCTATTCTCATGGATGCAGTAGAAAATAATAGCTTCTAAACTGCAAAGTGTCTTAGGTCATAAAATTTCACTGCATAAACATTCTATATTCCTTGATATTCTTTTTGAGAATTATATAGGCTGTTCTGATAAAAGAGGTGGATGTCCTTAAGTATACTATGATAACATTTTACATCACTGTCACATGATGTGCACTGTTCTCTTTCTTTTTCGACTTTCAGCATCCTAAAGGGAATGACAGCTTGGTTTCTTTTCCTTCAGGAATGGAAAAGCTCATTAACCAAAAGAAATCCAGCAACAGTCAAGATAGCACAGGCCATATGACAGATCTTCCCCATCAAGGAGTATTTGTCTGGTAAAAAAATATTTTCCACGCAGATCGGTACTCTTGCAGAAGCCCAAATAAAGACCTTTCTTTCACCTTTGATATTTCACATTCAGGGATGCACTTCAAGGCTAAGAATGAAGTGTGTGTAATATAGCAACTGGACAATAAAAGGCTATCTTGAGAAATATTTCCACTGTACATGAAGGCTCCTGTTTTGGTCAGTTTGTGCGGACTGAACCAAAAGTTAGTCTGAACCTCTGCAGATTGAACTATAGGCAGTTTAGCAGCAGAAAACAGAACAGACTTTAGTCTTGGCAGATGAGGTTAAAGGCACGCATAAGCTACTTTTATATATATCTCCTGCTGTGTTTTTCTTAGCGTAAGCACTGCAACAGTTTGTGTCTAAGAGTGGCTCAACCATACTGGGTTTTTGATGCTGGATGCTAACTTCACGTGAAATGTTTTCGGACAGGCTCCACTCACAGTATCTCTTAAACACTCATTTTTTGTCATTTGTTTTTGCTATGCTGCTGTTTTGGCCCTTGTCACATTAGTTATATCACACATTTCACGGAATTTATGAGCAGCTACTCAGTGAGAAAACCAAGAATATCACAAAATATGTTGAATTCTCTAAGATTAGCTAGATGATGTTTTGCTGTTCTAAATATTGAAAAATTTCCGTAGTGAGAAATATTCTTAAGTTTTCCAGAAATATTATTATTTCAAGCGGATTTTAAAAATTATAATATTGAAGAAAAAATGTTGGTTTGCACATATTAATCCTCTGGATGCAGATCTTTTCTCACGAGTTGCGTCGGATAAAATTTGAAGTTCTTATCTTCAAAAATGGGCTTTTGTATTTCCTAGAACTTGTATTTTTACTGGAATAGAACTTTGTTCCACGTGTATTTTTTTTAAAAACCCAAACAAATGACAAAACCTTCTTTTCCATTAGAATTTGCAACAAATTTTACAGTTTTGCACTGACTGACAGCAGAATCAAAACCAGGCTGAAGTTCTTTAAAAATTAAATTTATTGTGTTTTCTAGTCATCTGCTGTGATTTTTGGGAGACTTTCTAATACCACCCTGGTGCCTTTATGTATGTCTGTCTCAGTGGCACAGTTTGATTTTGCTTATTCTAAAAACTTTTGATGTGAGCCATGATAACTGAAGTTGTTTGTGCTATATTAATCTAGGAAGCTACAGATCAAAACTGCCAGAGTGTGAGATTAAGCTGACTTGGAAGAAATGAATGCTACATGACCAGCTGCCAAAATTGCCATAGAGGTATTAGGAAGAAAGACAATGAATATGTCCCATCTGATTTTTTTTCTTGCGAGACAGAAACTGTCATAATGTTGGTCATGCTGATTAATGTCTAACCGCTTTAGTGTTCTTCTTTCTCATAATATTTTCTTCACAGACTGAGTGACACACTTATGATACAGATGAGGACTACAGGGTCTTAAGGCCACCGTTGTGGAGTTTGACAGAACCTGCATATTGGTGAGGTAAAATGCCTGATACCCTCCCTACTGTCCAGGTAACACTTGGAGCCAAGGGCCATTATTGTCACTTGGGCTGCAAAACTCAGTTTTCCCTCTCTTGCAAACGAATAGTGTCTAGCATCACAATGTCAGAAGGAAGGAGAATCCATCTTCATTTCAGTGCTTACTGCACCTAATGGTAAGCAATTGCCTGAAGATGTGGCCAATTTTTGGACGATTTCTGAAGTTGTAAAAGTTGCAGCTATAGTTAACTGGATTCTAAAGTTTCCAT
Organism: Serilophus lunatus; assembly: GCA_013399895.1. Classification (NCBI taxonomy): domain Eukaryota; kingdom Metazoa; phylum Chordata; class Aves; order Passeriformes; family Eurylaimidae; genus Serilophus; species Serilophus lunatus. The sequence continues at coordinate 167,308 of VXBA01000526.1, forward strand.
GGAAACACATGAAGTATTTACAATACCTGAGTCTCTATAACCAAATTATTCCCTTTGGCTGTTAAAAATTAGGAAATTATACCTCTGATCAAAATGCTAAGCACATATTCCTGAAAAACCTGAAAAGTTCAAGTACACTTGTTTTTAGCTTCCAAAGCACTAAGGAAAAAAAGGAAAAAATAAAAAAATAAAAAAAGAAGCAGCTCTTTTGGGCTAGAAATAAATTTGAATAAAAAATATCAACTTAAAATTGAAAATTTAATATTTAATGCTGAAAACCTGAACATAATCCTCTGATTATTTTTCTTGTACCTACTTGAAGAAAATAAACCTGAATTAGATTTTTTTCAGAGATGAAAGAGCCAAGATTAGGTCTTTGAGCCAGGTGCTCATCCAGTTTTACCAAGGACACTGCTATGAATTGGGCCCGTCTAATCTTGCAATGAATCAGAAAACAGCTGGGCAACTCTATAAAGGAAAGATTCTCTAGGGCCTATTCAAAACAAAGTCTCCTGGCTAAAAGTATTCAGGCAGCTGTCAGGGTTCTGAGCTCGCTAATAGGTATTAATTGGAGAGATCAG
>VXBA01000526.1:175822-224004 GCA_013399895.1 Serilophus lunatus
CAAATATGGAACCCAACATTGACCATCCCATTAGCCAAAAGCAGGCCCATAGTTCACATTGAAATATTATTTGGTTTTGTTGATTACAATTGTTCTTCATTTTAAATATTGCATTCTTTTTCCTGTTTTTTTGTGCACTACTACAAATAAAATATGCGCAGTGTGCATAGGAATTCATTCATTTTTTTCCAAACTATAGTCTGGCCCCTGACAGTGTCTGAGGGACAGTGAACTGACCCCCTGTTTAAAGAGTTTGATGACCCCTGTTCTAGTACCAGGAAGTCCCAATGAGTGCTGAGTGATTCAAATCATAAGGTAGCTAGAAACTTCCAATAATGTTGTTTAATATAAGATATGGGCAATATTTGGCATGACATAAGTAATCATTAGAACCATATCAGGAAATATTGAATACTGTCAATGGTAATGACTAACAAAGAGGATGAGGAGACTGTCTCTTTTAAGCCAATGCTAATTCTTTTGCAGATCCAGCAGTTTGTCCAAGAACAGAGATAGAAGTTGAAATTAAAAGAAATTTCAGTAAAGAAATTAACATCTGTGAAATCAAGTTTTCAAAATAATGATACTTTTTTCATCTTTTGAAAAAGTAAAAAGTTGAAAACAAGTTGAAAACATTAGTGGTCATTGGATTCCTATTTGATTAATAATTATGATTATCTCTGGTTTTACAAATGGAGAAACAAAAATCTCAACTTTCACTCGCATTAAAGGACAATGTTACTTTTTATGCAAAGAAGAGATCATCACTTTGCTGCTTGACTGTGAAAAGTACACAGTGGCACAGATTCTCCTATGTGAGAAAAGCAATCTGTGTAATTTATATTTCTTTGTGAAATTAGCCTAACTATAACTTCCGACTTCTGTGTAAATGGGTTTCTGGCAATATTTCATTTTTCCACTGCCACTTTGGTTTTAGGGCTCACCTTTGACAGCATTTTTTCCAACTAAAATACCAAGAGAGACAAAAACTGGGCCTGAAGCACTGCAGAAGCATCTCCTTTCTCAGTGAGTTTACAGGATTCTGTGTCATAAGCAGAGCCAGTGGGGCTTTGATGATTGAGTAATCCTTCTTAGTCTTGTATCCTACAGGGAAAGGGGCTTGGAACAACATCTAACAGCTCGCAGAAATGAAGACTCACTCAAAGGCAAAACTGTTCACTCAAATAGTTTTCTTTTCTGAAGATCTGCTTTGCCTCTTAGGACTTTATTATTAGAACAGAAATAGTTATATTAGGACATCTAAATTACATTCCTTCTGTTGGGAATCTTCATTGAAAGGAATAAAACTAATAACAAAATATATAGTATTATGATGCACTATAATCCAAGAAATAAAAGCAATATATTGCAAATGTGAGTGAGCTAGTGATATATTTTACAGCTCAGATTCAAAATCTGTAGATTTCTGCAGATGAAGTGAACAGTCCCCATGCGCCTTTGAGTAGCTATGCGTTGGGGGTTTATGCACTTCTTTTTCCCCCTTCCTTACCATAATTTCTTGTCTTAATTTTGTGTCCAGTGTTTTCCTTTTTGGCATATGTAAGGATAGAAAAAGTTCTGTCTGAGGAGCTCCTAGAGTTTATTGGAGTTGCACTTCAGATTCACAGATGGTCCTTAGAAGAGGCAAAAGCAAGTAATGAAATTCCTGATTAAAGTTTAAGAGTTTCAGAGGTGAAACACAAATTTAGCTTCTTTCTGTTTTCATATAATTCCCCCAAAATACATGGGGAATTCTTCTCCAGGAAATTTATTACTGGTTATTAACGCACTAACATAACAAAAGGATGCAATGAATGAAATCACTCTTCAGGTCTTGCCTGTAACCTTTTGACCATTTTTGAAAGAATATATTCATGTTTTGTTCTCAAAATATATAATTTATCAACAGAGTAACCATTAAAGTTACACTTGCTTAAGGATTTCTGGTAAAATTTTATATAAAAATTATATGGTTGATTGATGCCTGCCTCAGATTTTCATGAAAAAAAATTAAAAACCCCAAACTCAAACATGCAACTCCTCTAGAACCTGATAATTAATTGTCTAAACTATTTTTATTTTACAGCAATTTTCAACTGACAATTAGTTTGACTATTGTATTATGCAAAAAGTTAGAAAAGGACTTTCAAGGTGCATAAGAGGAAATAATTTCAGATCATCTCTTCTCAAAGAAGAGGTAGTTGTTCCATATCAACTCTCCTTATGAAGGATTGTTTATAAATTTAAAAGATAATATTTAACATTATTATTAATATTGATATTAGTTGTTATAAGCTAGACATTTTTGTTGTTCTAAAATGAGGGAAATTTTAAATTTTTGAGAAGCAAAACTAACAACCTAACTTTTAGCCTAGCAAAACAAACACAACTCTGGTAAATATAGAGGTGTCTGAGTATATTGATATGCTAGAATTTCAAGAGGAAACACCAATAAAGAGAGAGTAGTAAAAGCCAAGCAGTTTGGAAAACATTCACTGTATGTTTCTTAGTATAAAAACAATTACGACCATTCGTTTTTTTGTGTATGTGTTGTATTTGGGTATGTAGGGCTGTATCACATATTATGAATTTACATAGGTCGCATCACAGAAATGCTTAACTGTCTCTTCTATACTAAAACACAGTGCAACACTGATAGTTTTTGTGACTGTGAAGAAAAGTTTGAGAACAGAATCCAAGGACAGATGAAACTGAAATCCGAGTCCTGTGAGCTTTGTCTCAGATATGTTCAAAAGTACCTCTGGGTAAAACAGTACTGTGTTTGTCCTTGAAACAACAGCTTTGGCTGTGTTCTTACAGGGCTCTTCCAAACACAGGAGGAGAATACTGTGCTGGCCAGCCAATAATGGCCCTTGGTGCAAGAGATAGATTGGAAATCTCAGGAAACCACTTCATCTTGAATCAAAAAAAAAAAAAAATGTAGATAATGGAAATATTTGCAAAAAAACCCCCCCAAAACAAACAAAAAACCACAAAATAAAGCAGACAATTCTCTTCAGGTCAATTTTCTGACATTTCCATTATCCAATATGAAATACCTTGTGTGTTTGTATTTTAAATAATTTTTGAAATTCTTGTTGCAAGGAAAGAATTTTTCAAAAATGTTATCATCAAATGGCCATCAAAGCAATTCAGTAGTCCTAAAAAGAAGTTAATACTTTGACATTTTTAACATATTTTCCCAAACATATTTGAGCTGAAAATATTCACAGAATTTTACCTGAATTTTGCAGTTTCTGGGAGATCAGGACTTCATTTTACTGCTTGTGCAAAAGTGTAATCAAAATCTAGTCTCTAACCTTGCGTTCTAAAAAGTAGTTGCAGCCTGTTCTCTGCTAGAAAAGTCTGTTATAAAGTCTCATATCAAAGCAAAGGAAAAAGAAAATGACTGCATTTTCTACTTGCAAAAATGAGCTGAAATAAAGCTTGAAATCATATTGACAAAATATATTGTAATTTGAAGTATATGTTGAGGAAGGAATGTGCAGACTAAGTTGGAAATCCCCACGCTTCTGCACAACCTTTGTAATTGGAGTGCTCCTATTATCCTGAATGTATCTGACCCATTCATTTCCATTAAATCAGACATTAAACCCATCTCATTTAACAGAAGAAACATGCCTTGAATTTTAAATACATATATCTTGATGCTCATTTGCAAGTTTTTTTGAGTGAAATTGCTTATCACTGAAGTTATAGATAATAAGTGTCAGGCAATGGCTGAAGTTCAGGTCTATTAATGGTTCTCTACCAGGAAAAAATTAGGACCCTGTCATTTGGTATAGTCAGTTTAAATTCTCCATGTGTTCCTATAATAAAGAATGCATAGTTTTAACTAAGCAGGAGAAAATAATTAATGAACACCTGATGAAGAAGATTCAGTCTGGTCCTTATTAGTGTCCCCAGGAAAACACCACCGTGCCCAAGGGGACTACAAAAAATGTGTACTCCTGTTAATAAAGCTCCTGATTAAGCACTGTGAATAAAATTAAGTATGCATACAATTTCTCTTTCTTTTAGCTGCTTATGAAAATCACCAAGATTTCCTATCAATGCCAAGAGGAAGTTTACACTGTGTATGTTTTGGATAAAGAAAATCTGATTTAAAACATATATGCAGCAATGTTTGTGTTTTTGTTTTAAAACAAAGTGTATTTGGGAAGAAGGCTGAATCAGAGCACGATGGTTACTAATAACTGTTTGGTTTATGCTGCCTTTTACAAATGACATCACTCTTTTTCACTAAACCTGGAGAAAGCATAACTCTCCTTCTATTATTAAAATCAAAGTGGTGTCTCTATGCCGGAGAAAACTGTTCTAAATATATCTTGTCCAAACGGTGCATATTTATCTTAGATGTGGGTGGATGTGTTTCTTCTCTTCTCAATGTTCTTTGTAGTCTAGGGGTTTTCTACAAAATTGATGTAGAAATTCTCACTAAGTATTCACAGTATCTGTATTTTATGGCAATATTCTCCACCTAATTAACTCATGATTAAGTAAAGAAACATTCCACAGGCCAACAACTAAGCAGTAGCTTGAATAGACTTACTAGTAAAAAGTAAGTAGATCTTTTGCTGATATACATTTGCAGCACAACAGTGACTGAGATCCATTTGATCACATGAAATTTTGAAACCAACACCTGCTAAGATGAGCTTAAATTTCAAATAATGAAGACGTCTCTGTCTCAGTGTCCTCTACAAAAAGCTTAGTGATTTGACTGAATTAATCTAAGAGCTCTCTTTCAGCAAACTTTGATTTTTCCATATCAGGTTTGGCTTCTTGAAGAGTATTCCATCTAGAAATAGCACAAGTGCAAATTTTATCCAGAAATGAACAATTTAGGATGATTCTTCTCCCTAATAACACTTTCCCAGGGGTGGTGGGGATGGAGGAAGGGAGAGGAAGTGGGAAATCAAATCGTTAATTAGAATAACATACTTACAGATAGTTAGAACCTGGAAACAAACAACAGCCTTGAGTGTGACCACTTTGAAATAATTTACTTGTCTGTAGTGTGTTTGTTAAAGGTTACAGGAATCTCCAGGGCACAGATCTTCTCTCTCTTTTTTTTTTTTTTTCCTTCCCCCCCCTTTAAATTGAGCTCAGTTTAGGAAATTAGCTAATAGGGTAGGACTTGTTCTGCTCCTATTTTTCATCAACTGAGTACCACTGCATTCTGTGAACAGTGTCAGTGATACATAATGCTTGAATTATATGTCACTTTGGCTGAGGCCATATGTCTCAGACTAGACATTTAGAATTATAACCAACCCATTCACTCATACATTAAAAAAGAAGTCATCTAGATAGACATAAATGGCAGATTAATGTTAAAATACAAGTGCTGATTCTCCTAGTATGTGTTGTCAGATTCCTACCTTGTATGATGAACTTATGAGAGCAGAGATGTTGGGCTCAATTCCAAGTTTTTATACCAGTAAAGTCTGTTTGTATAATTTCAGCTGCCTAAATCTAGTGAGAGAACTATCTCTGTGTATACCTTGGTTATTTAGTATTTACTTCTATCAAGACTATATTCTCAAACACATCACTGTTATCATGTTGATTTGCCACCAAATTAAATGTTTTCTCTCCACTGCAGTGCTTGAAAGAGGGAAGAGGTTAATTTATCCCTTCCTGAGAAAGAGTGCCCTGCATCATTTAAGACAAAGACCCTAGGAGATCCTGTCCCTTAGATTCGGCTATTTGGCAGGCTCAGACACGTTCATTTACTTCTGCAGTATTTTCCTATCCAAAGTTGCTTTCACAATACTCAGAGTCTGTGAGGAAAGAAGAGGTGGAGTTCCCTGAAACCTGAAGAGAAGAGGATCAAGCTTCCCACTCTTCAGGTGTGCCAGCTACAACAGCCAGCTCTGCAGCCCAGGCTTGCATGACCTTTTAGTCCTGACTTCTGTGGCTGAGAACCTGAAAACAATCTTTGAATGCAGATTGTGGCCACAGAAATGAACAGACCTCAAAGGAAGCCTTTGGAAACTGTCTATGCCACCTTTTTTATCCCCTTTAATCAGGTGAAGTGAGAAAATACGATTTTTTCCTTGATTTGCGGTCCGTGGACCCTCTATTGGCAAATAAGGCAATTTTAGAGCTGTACTGAGAACTACACCCAAAAAGGCTAGATACTGTACTGGCATAAGAATGAAAGCCTTTCATACCTTCTCACTGGGAATAAAGACCTGCTGAAAGACAGACCAAGTGTAATTTTCCCCAGTTTGCCTCAGTCTTCCACTAAATTTGCATAAAATACATGTCCTGAAAATCCTTATATTCACTCGATTGTCCACTTTTAGTCCTTGCTGCACATTTCAGTGAGAGAGAATTATTTGCAAGTGATACACTGACTCAGTTCCTCTATGTAAATAAAGAACCTTTACCTGATCTGCACAAACATGTCACTCGCAGTTGCAGTAAATGCCAGTGAGTAAGTCATCCTGCAGCTCTGTTAAACTTTGTGTATGGGAAAGTGTGTACAAACACCTACTGATCACTGTGTCCTGATTTGTGGAGAGGTTTAGAATCAGAGGGTAGTATCTTATTCTGATGATGAATGAGAGAAACCTCAGTGAGAAAGATATGGGGACATTTTTGCCTATGCACAAGGGGCTGACATACTGTAAATCCTGTTGCTTTTGTTCCTGATGATACCTGCCCACCACCATCAATATTACTCTAGTCCTCATTTTGGATTATCTTTATCTCAGATATTCTAGATGTGCATAGGTACAGGTATACATCTTGAAAGATATATAGAACTGCTATTTTTTGAGTTAAGACAAATAGAACAACATAGCTTTTGTGGTTTTTATTTTAACAGTCATGGGAGGACATAGAAAGGAAGAGTGATCCCTGACTTTAAAAGGTTTGGAGCTTCTGAAGGGACTAAGGGAGAAAAAGAGGATGTATCACCTTTAGAAAGAGGGAGAGGTAAGTCAGGTTATGTTTAAAGATACTGTTAGGTAGTGTAGGAAAAAAAATTAGGGAGACTAAAGCTCAGCTGGAGCTCAAATTGGCCACTTCTGTAAAGGACAATAAGAAGTGTTTTTATACATTAATGGCAAGAAGAAGGGCTGCAACAACCTCTACTCCTTACTGGATACAGAGGGGAATATAGTAACTAAAGATGAGGAAAGGCAGAGGTACTTAACACCTTCTTTACCTCTCTTTTCATCAGTAAGACAGATTGTCTACAGGACAACTGGTCTTCTGAACTGGTAGGTGGGGCCAGGGTACAGTATAACCCCCCTGTAGTCCAGGAGGAGGAAGTTAGAGACCTGCTGAGCCACTTGGATCCTCGTAAGTCTATGGGACCTGATGGGATCCATCCTAGGATGATAATCTCACTAAGCTGCACTTCATCATTTATCTGAGCTCACTGGTGATGTCACGGATGACTGGAAGTTGGCCAATGTGACACCTATCCACAAGAAGGGCCTGAAGGAGGATCCAGGTAATTACAGACTTGTCAGCCTGACCTTGATTCCAGGTAACGTTATGGAGCAGATAATTCTGGATGCAGGTATGCAGCACCTACAGAACGACCAAGATATCAGATCTAGTCAGCATGGATNAATCTCACTAAGCTGCACTTCATCATTTATCTGAGCTCACTGGTGATGTCACGGATGACTGGAAGTTGGCCAATGTGACACCTATCCACAAGAAGGGCCTGAAGGAGGATCCAGGTAATTACAGACTTGTCAGCCTGACCTTGATTCCAGGTAACGTTATGGAGCAGATAATTCTGGATGCAGGTATGCAGCACCTACAGAACGACCAAGATATCAGATCTAGTCAGCATGGATTTTGGAGGGGTAGGTCCTGCCTGACCAACCTGATCTCCTTTTATGACAAAGTGACTCACCGGTAGGTGAGGGGAAGGCTGTGGATGTAGTATACCCAGACCTCAGTAAAGCTTTCAACACTGTCTGCCATAGTAAATTCCTGGAGAAACTCTCATCTCATGGTTTAGACAGGAGCATTTTGTGCTGGGTTAGGAACTGGCTGGATGGCTGAGCCCAAAGAGTTGTGGTGGATGGTGCTACATCCAGTTGGCAGCCCGTCACTAGTGGTATCCCCCAGGGATCAGTCTTGGGCACAGTCCTGTTCAATGTCTTTGTTGATGATCTGGACGAGAGAATTGAGTCCACCATTAGCAAGTTTGCAGATGATACCAAGCTGAGAGCAAGTGCTGATCTGTTAGACTGTAGGAGGGTCCTTCAGAGGGACCTTGACAAACTGGGGAGAGGGGCTGATTCTAATAAGATGAAATTTAAAAAGTCCATGCATAGCTATAGGTTTGGGGCTGAGTGGCTGGAGAGTGGTCAAGTGGAGAGGGACTTGGCTGTGCTGGTTGATAGGAAACTTAACACGAGCCAGCAGTGTGCCCAGGTGGCCAAGAAGGCCAATGGCATCCTGGCCTGTATCAAGAATAGTGTGGTCTGTAGGACTAAGGAAGTTACTCTTCCTTTGTACTTGACACTGGTTAGGCCACAGCTTGAGTACTGTGTCCATTTCTTGGCCCCTCAGTTTAAGAAAGATGTCGAGTTGCTCGAACGTGTCCAGAGAAAGGCAAAGAGGATGGTGAAGGGGCTGGAGCACAAGCCCTATGAAGAGCAGCTGAAGGAGCCTGGAGAAAAGGAGGCTCAGGGGAGATCTTATTGCTGTCTACCACTACCTGAGGGGAGATTGTAGTCAGGTGGGGGTCGGTCTCTTCTCTCAGGCTACCAGTGGCAGAACAAGAGCACACAGTCTTAGGCCACATCAGGGGAGATTTAGACTGGATATTAGGAAAAACCACCCAGGAAGGTGGTGGAGTCCATCCTTGGATATGTTTAAGAAAAGATAGGATGATGTACTTAGTATCATGACCTAGATGATCTAGATGATGGGAGAGTGTACAGTAATAGGTTGGTAACAGGTTGGACTCAGTGATCTCTATGGTCTCTTCCAACATTGTTAATTCTGTGATTCTGTGTGATTCTATGAAAGCTTTTAATTGTCTTCTTCTAAGGGATCTAAACATTACTGTAAAAAGAAACTGTAGAGTTATGTCAGTATTAATCAAAAAAGTAATGATGAAGAAAGCTCTGAATATTAAAAAATTGTAGCCTTGCCTTGAATGATGTAGCACGTCATATTTAAATACATATACAAATAAAATCTAAATGGTATAGGAGGTTGTCATGACAAATACTTCTCTTTCTTCTAATTTTTCTATTTTCTGTCTTCCTTAGCCAAGGAAGAATCAAGAAAGGGTGCAGCTGGGCATGAGAATAGGATAGCACAGTATATTTTCCCATCCTATTTATGTAATGCAGAAAATATACGCTTATAAAAATAAACAACGAAATTAATAGACACATAAAGGATTTGTGGAACACAACATATCAGGAAAAAAACATTATGCTCTGATATTACTGTTTTAAACGTGTGTGAATTTCCCCTCTAAAACTGGGAGAATTTTCAGTTTCTCTTTCTGCATCACAGTGTTACTTAAATGTCTGGGATTTGAAATAAGGACTTTGTTCCCAGTACTGGCCATTGGCAACATACAGTCTGTGCTCAAAATTACAGGTTGGCATAATGGACTGGTGCAAAAACCTGTTACTATTCCCTCTTGAAAGAAAAGAATTTATTAATTGTCATCAGTCATGAACCCTGCAACAGAAACTGAAAGTAAGCCTTAGTGTTGTGATTCATTTTTCCAGTCAGATAAAGAAAGAAATAAACCTACGACTAAAGGTGTGAAAATACTGAATTGTGTTACTTGGAGTCATCAGACTTCTTCTGAAGAAATTGCTAGAACAAATTTCAGTGTAACACCAAGGTCTGTCTGAATTAACAGAGATTTTTCCATTTAAAATCAGGAAAATGTTTGAGGATTTTTCTACTTTTTTTTTCCTGTGTTTCTTTGGGGCAGGGTTTAGTGGTCAAAGTTGCTTAACCATTTAAAGTTGATTCTTTTATTTTTTTTGTTGTTTTCCCATTTGTATATGTTAGCAGTACCACTACTGCCAATTGGTACTATGTATGTGGAGTAAGATATATTTCCGTTGCTGTCCAGCATGTTACAAAGGTTATTGTTAAAAAGCTAACATTGATCCACTGTAATTGAATCTCAGATGATATAACCACTGGATCAATGGTTGACATTTTAGGGACAGCCATAAAAAACTAGCACAGAGAAATACATTGAAAATCCCCTGATTCAGACAAAGACAACATGGATCTCATACACTATAGTACTTACCTTTAGATAACAAAGATTTTTTTAATTCAGTTAGTGTATTGACATTTAGAAGTATGAATGCTAAATACAAGAGTGGCACACAGTTTAAACACTGCTCAGAAAAATCTATGGTCTACTTAAGTATGTTACTAAGAAAGATTTCTGGAAAGAAAAAAACTTCATGGTTTTAAGGGTGTTTGTGGGGGTGGGCTGACAGCAGGATGGACAAGAGCCAGCAGTGTGCCAGGTGATCAAGAAGGCCAATGGCATTCCAGCCTGTATCACAAATAGCGTGGCCAGCAGGATAAAGGAAGTGATTGTCCCCGGTACTCGACACTGGTGAGGTTCCACCTCAAATCCTACATTCAGTTTTGGGCCCCTCACTCAAAGAAAGACATTGAGGTGCTGGAGCATGTCCACAGAAAGGCAACACAGCTGGTGAAGGTCTGGAGCGCAAACCACTTGGGGAGTGGCTGAGGGAGCCGAGTCTGGAGAAAAGGAGGCTCAGGGGTAAGTTTAGCACTCTCTACAACTACTTGAAAGGAGATTGTAGCAAGATGGGATTTGGGTGCTCTTCCCAATTAACAAGCAATAGAACAAGAAGAAATGTCCTCATGTTGCACCAGGAGAGGTTGAGATTAGATATTAGGAAAAATTTCTTCCCTGAAAGTTATGTCATGCACTGGAACAGGTTGCCCAGAGAAGTGTGAGTCACTGTCTCTGGAAGTATTTAGAAGATATGTAGATCTGGCACCTAGGAGCATGGTTTAAGGGTGATTTGGGAAGTATAGGTTGAGGGTTGGTCTTTTGAACCTAAACAATTTTATAATTCTATTCTAAATAACCATAGCAGTTAAGGAAATCTCCCATTACTGAGTTTAGAACAAGATCTTCACAGTGAGCAAGTTGTCTCAGAGATATTTGGACTCACATAGTTTGTGGCAACAGCACTGGAATCATCTAGGAATGGGAGGTACTGGGGATAAGAGACCTGAGTAAAGGAACCACGCTTCAAATCCAAAAATCCAGATACCCTTTAATTCTTCTATTGTGATTATATTTCAAAGGGTACTCACTGATTTTACAGACAATAATAATTCTGTCATTTATAACCAGAACACCTGAAACAGGTTGATAAAATCTTAAATACCAGTGCATATTTACAGGTGAAGTGCGGTTAGTCAAAGAAAACTGACTGGCATTAGAACATAAGGTAGAAACTATTGCCAGTGGCAATGGAAGAAACCTGAAACTTGATAGTTCAGTGACATGATAAGGTACAAGGAATTACATATTCTGGGAGTTTATTAAAGCACTTAGATCTTTTCATAATATGTCAAGCGTAGCCAGTGTTATGTCCTAGTGACTGGGAAAATGAAGAGGCAAATTAAGACCCTTTGTTATCCACTAACTTGTACCAGAATAACATTTAATATCCTGTATACTATTCCCTTATCACAGTAAGCAAAGAAACCAAGCGAAAATGCCAACAAGAACCATGAAACAATAAGAGAGTCACTAAGTAAGTGTAAGTATGCCGTGTTTGTTACTCTTCTACTCCTTCAATTCAACCAGCTGTCTTAAAATACTGCTGCTATTTACTGGAAGAGCAATTGCTTTTGAAATAAAAATCAAAGCTGCAATAGGAAAGGCTGAAGCACTACAGAATAGAATAATTCTGGTTCTAAAGAGTGCCAATGATCACTTTTTCTATTTACTATGGATGAATTTTCAGTTCTGGTAATTGAAATAATGATACTTTTGTTGTGTTCACTCAGTTAACAAACCCCAAAAGAGATGGGAACTTATAAGGTCATCTGTCTTGTTTTGTCAGAATGGGTTGTGAAATATTCTTCAAAGTTCAATTATTATCTAGGCTAGAAAGCAGAATGCAAAACATTGGTGTCTTTTTAGATATCAACACTTACACTCGCTAAGGGAGAGAACTAAAGTAAAGATTTAAAATGTAACATCTGAGTCTCCCTCTGCTTCTGAAACTACACTATCTGATGAGATATGACACTAATGTCTCCTAATATTGACTGAGGAACAATTTCCAGTAACAGTAATAGATTCATCTTGACAACATGTTATTCAATGTCAGAAACATGCTCTTGGCTCTGTCTGGAGGGATCTTTCTGCTGTTCTGGGAAAACAGCATCAGAGAGAGATTCAGGGTTAAAGTGGGTGTAAATGTGTTTAGCAGGCTGATCTGGATGTTCTGCCTTGTTAATTCTCCCGTTGCTTCAACAGACTGGAACAGTTAGCCTTGTGATGTGGAAAATCCTTGTGCACATGACATCCATTAAATACAGAGAAAAACTGGACATAGTAATGGAAGTGTGGTTTCACTTGTGCTGAATAGAAGGGAATAGTTCCTTCACTCAAACTACAGTCTTGCCAACACTGCTTGGAATGTGGCTGGCCTTCTTTGTCTAAGTCACTCCTAGCTTACACTCAGCTTGTTCTTCATGAGCACTCCCCTGCCCATTTCTGCACAGCTGCTATATAGAAACTTGTCGCATAATCTGTTGCTTACAAATCATGGACAGGATCCTGCATTTGCCTTTTATGGACTTTACATGGCTTCTGTCAGTCCATGACTGCAGTCTACTGAGGTCTCTGAACAGCTACTGCTGTATTAACAGCTGCCCACAATTTAGGGACATGGAAAAGGTGCATCCATCTCATCACCAAGATGAGTAAAAAGATGATAAACACTACGAGTTCCAGTACTGACCCCTGAGGAATGCCAACAGTAATGAGCTACCAGCTGGTAGGGGAAGTAGCTGGCATATCAAGCAGAGAATCAATCCATAATTCCTTGTAAAATCAGGATTATGCCAATAGAAATCTCTTGAAGTTCAACAAGGAAAAATGCAAAATTCTGTATTCAGGGTAACCTAGGGCTGATGGTGGACATAGGATTAAATATCAATCAACACAGCAATGTCACTGTGAGTAAAGAAAACCATATACTAGAATGTCAAGGGAGTATATGTAATTAGGAACTTTAAGGGACTGTTTGGAACTATTAGGGACTATACACTCATAGGACATACGGAAATCTTGGCAGGCAGACCAGGGGAAAGTATTGGCCTTCTCCATACAACACTGGTGATGCTGCTCCTGAAATACTGTGGCTACTTTTTGCTTTCCACTTCAGGAAGGATGTGGAGTTACCGCAAACATTAATTCAAAAGGCAGTGAAGCCACACTTTTCTTGATAAAGCCAGTATAATAAGGTGCAAAAACCAGCAATTGTGTACGTATGATTAAAAAGGAAACGGGGTAAAAAAGTTGTCAGAAAGCTGGATTTCGTTAGGAGAAATTATCCAGAGAAGTTGTGGAATTTCCACAATTTTAAATATCCTGCTGGATAAAGTCATGCTAAATGTGATCTAGTGTTTTACATGAGTAGTTGGACTCTATAGTCCAACTGGTTTATACCAACTGGTATAGGAGTTTGACAGGTGATAAACAGCGCAATAGGGAGCATATACTGCAAATAAGATTTTATATGATGCAACACACCACTTTTGAGAGCAAACAAATCAGCATTGTGACCAATGACTACCATATTGATATAATGAATGTTTATAACAAATCTGTTCTAAATGTGTTTTTGTTCTAAATGCATTGTAGCTGGATTTGTCATTATCTCAACCCATCGTGCTCTACATTGTGTACCTAAAAATACTGTCATGGTTTAACCCCAGCCAGCAACTAAATATCATGGGGCCATTTGATCATCCTTCCTACCTTCACCTCCTCCCCTGTTGGAGAGGCAAATCAGAAAGAATACAAACCTCATGGTTTGAGTTAAAAGTGTTTTAATAATTGAATAAAATAGGACACAATCATAATAATAACAATAATAATACTAGTAGTAATGAAATACAACTGCTCACCACCCACTAACTGATGCCCAGCGAGGCCCTGAGCAGCAACTGGAACCACCAGGCAACTCCCCCTCAGTTTATGTACTAAGCATGACATTCCATGGTATGGAATATCCCTTTGTCCAGTTTGGGTCAGCTGTCCTAGTTGTGTAATCTCCCAACTTCTTGTTCCTCACCAGCCTACTTACTGTCAGGGCATAAGCAGCTAGCTGAAAAGTCCTTGACTTACGACAAGCACTACTTAGCAACAACTTAAAACATCAATGTTTTATCAATATTATTGTCATACTAAATTGAAACCACAGCACTGTACCAGATACTAAGAAGAAAATTAGCTCTATCCCAGATGAAACCAAGACACAAGACTAGGCCAACCGTCAGGGTATCCTCAAAAGGGTAGAAGCAATATCTGCTTCTTAGGAACACAAGAAAAGGACAGACTTCTTTGCTCCTTACATCTAATCCTTATTATCATAGGCAACCATTTAATGACTATATCTGACAGATTTGATGCCTTTATTAACTGAAGATACCGTCTACACTGAAATTCTCACAGGTACGATATTGATGTCCTTAGGATCATAAAGAAGGGAGCACAGTTCCCCGAAAATAGTGCGCTGTTCTTAAGATTCTGCCAGCCTCCTAAGTCTGATGAGTCTGCTTTTTGTTCCTACATAGTTAGAAAGCATTCTAATTAAAGACTTTTGGGATAATTGCTTTTGGTTAATTCATTGTGAATTTGTTTTCGCAAAAGTTTCCCCAGTTTGCTCCAGAGAAACAGAGCCCTTTTGTTGATATACAGTGGTTACTTCCTCCTTTGCTTTCCAAAGACATGTTTCAGTATCTTGTAAAGCTATTAATTCTTTCAACATCTCTGGGCATTTCTAAAAGCAAAGTCTCAAAAGCAAATGTCTTATTCTAGAACTCAAGACAAACACTATACCCAGATTCAAAACAGTCTCACAGTTTAGAAGAATATGGATCTTAGTCCTGATTTGACCTTCACAAATGACTTTTTCATGTTAGTATTCAACAGCAACAGAGCCCCTGTGCTGAATATCATTTATTTTGAGACTATTTAAGTTCTATATTTTTCATCTGAGGTTGACTGTTGTGGTATCTCATTTTATGTGAACATCTAGTGACTTAGTTAAATGACTTAGTGCTACAAAGTAGGCCAATGTAAAAAGTTCATCTGTATACAAATATAACTGGAATTTTTACTGCAGGGACAAAAGTGTATATGATATTTACCACACATCAATCAAAAAATTCCGGTTCCTTATTTAAATGAAAATAGGATGTAACATAAAAATTGAGTTTTGTATGACACTTAGTTTTTTCCAGTGACAGATACAATGGGAAAAGAGAAAGAAAAAAAATATTTTGCTAAAAATTGCACAGCCAGGCTTGTCATAGGAATACCAGGTTTACGTACTTGGCTTAAGGTTAAAACAAAACAGAAAGAGAGGGAAGAATTTTCACAAAACAGAATAAAATTAATATGCAGTTTTCTCTCTAACCTCTTGATATGCATTTACACCCCAAAACTGTGAAAATACATGAGAAAAAAAGTCTGTCAAAATATAGGCAAAGAACCTTAAGAGAGTAACTAGTCACCTCTGTCGTGTCCTTCAGATATTCGCTATAGATAGGTGATTAGTAAGTAGAATACAAGGCTAATAAAACCTGTGTTATTTATTCTGTAGTGCAGTTCTTTCTGGGGCATGTTTTCTTAGAAGATTGATTAGTCTATTTATTGTGCAAACTTGAAAAACGCAAAATGATTAGACACAGCAATTTTTTTAAATCCCGTTCTTTACATCAACAGTTCCATAGTCCTCTGGTATTGCCTATGCTAGTGTGAAAGTTAGAGTTGAGCCACCAGCATGTTAAAAAAAGACTTGAAGGGCAATTTGACTGCATTATAATGAGGGCAAGGAAAAAAATAAAGTTTTCTACCTTCACAGTGACTCACAAAGTTTACGAAGTTCTACATTAGGGGAAAAAAAAAGCTGCTTAATGCACAGAATATTGCAAGGTAGATCAACTGCAACTCCCACTGCTCCCCAGCCTGCTCAAACTGAAGAGAGTGACAAAGCTCTTATTCAAGTACATGGTATTTCAGCATGAGCTCACAGAGATCCAGAAAACTGCTGATGCTGTACTTGTGTGAATGCTGTGTAGTGACTGCCATTGGGCAGGAAATGTGTAAACTCTGTATATGAGATTGGAATTTATCAGAAGTAACTACTTAAAATATGGGGGGCTGCCACCTTAAATTTTGCCCATTTTGATTTTCATAGGGACTTACTTTGACTTATGCTGACTTCATCTGGAGTTCTGTTTTCCCCTCACACCTAAGGATCCTATACTGGGTATCTAAAGATTGGGGTTTTTTTTACAAAGTAGTGTATGACTGTGTTTTTTACAGTAGCTAGCAAAGCTGTATCCAGAATAATGAGTCAAACAAATGCACTCCTCTGTGGAAAACATTAAAATACTCTCAATTGCCTTGGAAATCCTACAAACACTAGTGATTTAGGACACCATTCAGCAGTTGCTAAACAAAGGGATAACTGAAGTGTTTTTCACCTCTTTTTCTTCTTTTTTGGGCTAACTGGGAAATGAATTCTTAAAAATGCTAAAAGGATAATTTGTTTTCCATACCTGTCACTCCACTCAAGACAGAAATTTCAGTATTAACAATACTTATGCAAGCAGAGTCTTGAAGAAAACCATTAGGTGATACTTAAAAACAATAAATTAACAGAATATAACTTATAACTTAGTTTCTGTTGGGAAAATGTACTACTTGTACTTTCACTGGTATGTTTTCTACCTAAAACGTAAGTATGGAGGAAATAAGAGATGAATCCTTTCTCATTCCCGGAAGACAGAGTTACAGGAGCTGTGATCTGTACTGTGCCTTGAAAATTATCACAACTGTTTACCTCTAAACATCCATTCCATGCAGCAAAAACACCATGACTGTGATAGGGAAAGAGAAAGGACTTAATGAAAGAGAAATACTGGGCCCTGTACAATATTCAGCTTTTCTGATAACTGCTTGAGTCTATACCAGGGGTGAAAGGGCACAGTCCAGAGGACTCCTTTCACAGACCTCTCAATGAAAGGCTGTTGAAAGGTGTACAATCTTATAAGATTTTTTTTTTTTTTTTTCAGAGAGAGTGATTTCCCACTGGAATGGGCTGCCTAGGGAGGTGGTGGAGTCACTGTCTCTGGACGTGTTTAAGGAGAGGTTGGATGATGAACTTAGTGACATGATTTAGATGATGGGATGGTGTTGGGTAATAGGTTGGTGGTAGGTCAGGTAATAGGTGACAGGTTGGACTTCATGATCTCTACGGTCTTTTCCAGCCTTGTTAATTCTGTGATTCCGTGTGATTCTGTAGATCTATTCTGCTCCATCAGTTCTCAGCACAGAGACGAATTTTTCTCATTACCTTTTGTATGTATTTCTAGTACTAAGTGCAGCAAAGTGGACTAAATCTTGAAGTATTCATTTTGCTTTAAAAGCGTGAAGATATCATACAACAAGCATACTCTGGGACTTTCCAGCTCGTCTTTCCATTCAGTTTAGTAGGTCTTGCTGATCAAATTATTCCCATAATGACACAAAGAGATAAAGATGAGGAAATACCACGACATGACTGTCTGATCCCACCAGTGGTTTTGAAGACAGACCAACGGCTTAAGTGAACTGATACAACACTCAAATGGAGCTGTAGTACTTTATGATGGCTCAAGGTTGGGATGTTGATCTCACTTAACAATGGTGAAGATAGCAGGACGGAAGTCCAGTGCCCTGTTCGTTTATACACCACCACAGTAGAAATCCATTGGCATTGTAATGCACGGCCTGTTCAAAGGATCTGAACATTTGACATTCAATTCTGTGAGGTATTTAGAGGGCAGGAGCATAGGTTATTATTTAGGTAGTATAATGAGCTCCATAGTTATTTCAGCTCTGCCACTTCCTTTTTACATTCTCTGACCTTGGACAAATCATTTTACCTTTTTCTGTTGATATTTAGCTTTTACAGTTACAGTGAGAACCTTGTAAGGACACAGCTACAGTTAAGTGTACAGCATATTATTTGTGAAAAAAAAAAATAAAAATTCAAATCTTCCTTTCAGGGATGGATAATAAAGCTAATTTATGACAGCAAAACAAGCAAAATCCCTGGAAAGTACAGTTTGATAGGAATTTACATCTTGCTCAATGATTCATTTAAGAGATTAAACCTTTTTTTTTGTTATGGGAAAAATGAACTAAAGACAAAACTACTGAAAAATAAACCCTAAAAGCCTCAGTTCACGCATTTCTCGAGCTTTAGAAAATAAATATTCTGAACACTCCTTTTATCAGGGCCTCTTAAATGGAATAATTTAAGGGAAAAACAAACAGCAATTGTATGATTGTAAAGAGAAATTAGCATTTTGCTCAAAAGGAATAGCAATTAGCAATGATGACATTGTGATTTATAGTAATTGAGATTAAATCAGACAAAATGGCAACATTAGTCATCATTTGAAGTACTGTATTACTCATTATACTGTGCTTTGTAAACACCTCTCTTGAAATTAAAAAGTAATTAGTAGCATTTTAGTAATTTAATTCACTGTAATTAGGATTTTAGGGAAACTACAGCCCTGCTGTTGGGAGCCTTTAAGGTTTTGAATTAGGGGAATAGTAGGGGTTTTTAAATCAAATTTTAGTGGTGGCTCATTTTTTGTAGTTCACAGAGACTAAAGTTATTTCTGAAATTAATATGAAGGTATTCATCAGAGATGTCTTGAAATGGACATAGGCATCAATCTAGGACAGTGATGTGAACTGACGGGCTTGCAGAGATGTTAATCGAGTTACAGGGCCAAATCTAGATCTCAATTCAAAGTCAGTCTGGACAATGGATAAGCAAAGTTGTTACATTCAAAGGATACTAAGTATGTCCAGTGCAAAATTAGTCGTTATCTAAGCAAAATATGGAACACAAAATAGTCCTTCTTATATAAGACCCTGTAAAAGAAAACATCTGAGCCATATATCCACCAAATACCTTAAAGAAACAAGCATTCAGCTCTGAAGTTGTGTCTGCAGAATTATCCTTCTTATTGATAAAAAGATACACTGGTAAGGTATGCAGCATATTTGACTACCACTAGTGTGAATAGTCAACTGGTTCAAGGAAGGAATGAAGCCCATACCCTACCTAATGTATCCCACCAGTTTTCATAGAACTTCCTGTTGGTTATGCTTAATAAAAGTAATTAACAGCATTTGAAGACAAAACAATATCCCTAGTTTACCTTTGCAATAGCCATGCTATCCATCTATTCAAATAGGTAGCGAGAAAAAATCTGAGTTTCCACCCAAATTTTTGTTGATGTCTGTGTGACATTTTGATTATACACATTAATAACTAAAATTTCTTTTTATTTGTGCCGTTAAGCTAAAAGTTCAGAAAAAGAATGGGGAAGGAGGGAAGGAGGGAGGGAAGGAGGGAGGGAGGGAAGGAAGGAAGGAAGGAAGGAAGGAAGGAAGGAAGGAAGGAAGGAAGGGAAGGAAGGAAGGAAAGGAAGGAAGGAAAGGCAGGGAAAGGGAAAGAGGAAAGGAAGAAATATCACCACCCATGGACCAGCAATGAGACTTGATTATTGCAATTTATATGTCCATCACTGAAGTGATGATTCCAGTCTTGATCCAACAGGGGTTAGGGAAGGCTATGAATCATAGAGTTCAATGGGTTGATATCTATTCAGGTTTTCCTGGAAATGCCCAAGCACTTTCCCTGGGGAGGGAGTTTTACACTGTCTGTTGCATGGCTATGGGTCATATGCAGTCTTCATGTGAAAGTTCTCAGAAATAAGTCTGGTGGCACTTTAGAGGACTTTAATTGTTTATGGTACCTTCTAAGACATGACGACAGCCTCTCATGTCAGTGTAGTTTAGCTAGTCATGTCATATCAGAGGGGGTGAATACCTGTAGGCCCTTTGTGTGGATGTTCCAATATTTCTCCCAAGAAGGATGGGGCAGTTTAACTACTGTGCCAGTTGTTGGCATGATAAAAAGCACTACCTCATCTCCACAAGGTCTGCTTCTTGTTTGACTCAAGGCCAGGCTTGTAGCCTCTGGTGGTGATGTTCACCCTACTTTTCTTTTTCAGATCAGAGATTTTGCCACCTTACTTCCAAAAACCTCCTTCTCCGCTTCGGCTGGGGGTTTGTACAAACCTGGCCTCAGCAAAGCACCCTGTCTCTTCCAAAAGTGGCCAATTGTTTTGAGTAATTATCTATTAGCATTTCAGTCTCTCACAGGCCCCACCCACTTCTTCTTTAAACTGCTCGAAGGAATTTAGGGGCTCAACAATCTGCTGGCTTCTTGGTTTCTTAAAAAATGTCTATGAACAGGAACTTATTCAGTCAATTCAGGCAACAAGTTGGTCACATTTTAGGAAGTACTGATTTACAAAAGGTTGCTAAAAAGGTATATGTTATACCAAAGTTTATTCTTGCTGCAAGATCCCAGCAGGCTTCTGAAGCCAGGGCTGACCATAGCAGAACTATGTTTTGTGAAAAAAAAATTGGAAGTTTGAAATCTTTTTATCTGTGTAATTCTAATGCACAAAACCAGCCTCATCCATATACAAAAGAAAGACTAGCTACCAATAGCCCAGTGGCTACAACACGATAGGAATGGTGTTTAAGGAATCTAAAACTGGAACTTGAAACCCAAGCACTGCAGATCCAGCTCAGGTTTAAGGAGACAAATGTTTTATCTTTCTCAGTCTCTCCTGTTAGTACTATTTCAGGGGTGCTAAAGAATTTAGCACTTACTGGAGCACGAAACTGATGCACTACTCCATGCCATACACATGAGATGGAAGGTGAGTTCAGGATTTGCAAACTGAGACTTTAACGAGTCTCACTATTGTGACTGAATACTGAACAACAAAGCTGTTGCTTAAGAGGGTTGACCTGCTTTCTGTCCGACTAAAAATTATGCAAGACGCTCTAAATCAGTAAATTCTGTTTCTATTAAAAGAAATATATCATCTGAGCCAGAACTGCAACCAGCTTTACTAAAAATATACTGTGACCTCAATGTATATTAAATGATATTAGGAAAATAAAAACTAATTGTAGGATTGTGGAAAGACAAAGGAACTGATAATCTGGTTCTGACTGTTCTCATAGGAGTGTTAAAGATGGCTCAAAAATGAAGATTCTGTTCCACTGCATTCAATGCAAAATAATCACAATAAGGAAATTGCAGTGATTGCTGTTTTCTAGTTTTAAATTCTAAAATTACAATAGTGCTTCAGACACTAGTGTAAAGTATGGTTGCCATACTTATATTTGCTTAGTAAAGCACTGTAATTTCTTATAAATATACAAAAAAGCCCCAACATGGTAACTTTCTCTGGCATAAATAAAAGACAACTCACAAAAAAAAAAAAGATTTTTTCCCCTACAGGTGGGTTGCACTAAAGGAATGGCAGAATAGTATAAGACAGAGCGAGGGAAGAGGGGGAGTGCCTGTCAAGCTGGTGTTTATTTTGACATGACTTCTAAATGTGAAAACCAGAACTTATCAGAAGATTCTTATATTTTAAGCTGTACAACTGAAGTAGTGACAATTACAAAAACTGATTTATGCTAAGATTTGGTGGATTTTTTTTTCTTTACCAACTGAATTGTTTTAATTTTCAAAAAGTCATCTACAAGGGCTACTCTAGTGATCTAATTTTCATCACTCTTTTATAGGCTTTAGTTCATTTCCTTTGTGAAAGCTCTAAGGATTTGTTCTGTCTCTCAGATTCCAGCCCCCTTAATGCAATTCTTGCACATTTTTTCTTCTTCTTAGATGTTTCTTCAGTGTATTTTTAGGTATGAGGCAGAATGAAAGGAAAAAGTTCTAATCTGTGGGGTTCTCTAATGCCGTCATCACAAACTTGTGCTGTTCTCATTTGAGATTTGACCCCTTTTTACATTTATGATTTCTTCATTGTTTATTCACGAGATTTTAATATTTTTATCTACCTAATCCTGCATTTTGGCTCACATTCCAAATCTGCTCTTGTATATCTGTTCATCCCTTTAAAATATCATTTGTGCAGAATCAGATTCTTAAGTAGTAGTTGGTCAGAAATTTTACAGTTATATTATACCAAAAAGGAAAGTGGAGAAAGAAACAGCACTCTGACATCTGTTTTTATGCTTGAATTGATTCTTATCTCTGTAGAAACCAAATGACGTGGCATATGTTAAAAACTACAGCTCACTCTGCCTTCTTCTGGGATTATTTTGGTCATTATAGCTTTAATGCATTAAAGAATATCCCTGTATCAAGGAACATTTCCATTAATGGCAGATGCTTACCTGATTTTGCTTCAGTAACTGGAAGAGGGGTGAGAAGCTGATTTATGGTATTTTGTACATATCTGCAGGATTTTGTAGGAAGCAAGAAGACTGGGTAGCAGCCCAGGGCACTGCAGGCAAGTATATTTCAACAGGGGTCTGAATGAATTTAGTGTCACTGCATTCTTCTAGTGAAGGGACTATCAGGACATGTTTAACGTCCATGTTGGTTGACTGTAAATTAAACTAACACAAACAGTTTTATTTCTGACTTTGATATTGTTGTATTACATCTAGAAGTACAGATTGATTTATGCATACCATTACCTGTATTTATTATTTAGACATCTTTTCTACATTATCTCCTTCTTCAAATCAATTTTCTGCCTCTAATTTTTTTAGATGCTTGTTTTTACCTTTCCATTTTCTCCACTGTGTTTAGTTCCCATCTCACCACCTAATTCTACTGGATGTAACACAAACTTTACAATTTAAAATCAAGCTACTGCATCCATCATGTTCAAGTACTTTCAGACTTAGATAAAATGAATCAATCTGTTTTCTCAGGGTGAAAGAAATATTGAAATTCTTCCTGATTTTTCTGAAAGATTGTTGCTCCAAAAAAGATCTACAAAACCTGTAGAAGCTTGCTCTTATGAAGAGTAAATAAACAACCATACCACACAGTTGCAACCAGCTTTGGAAAGGCAATTCACTCAGTGACAGATGAAATCTTCTTTTTAGCTAGAGAGCTTTGTACAGATATATAATGCCAGGAAGACAAAAGCTCTATGATCCGTCAGCATCGTTGCACAAGATAAAGTATTTGGTAGTTCGAGTATTGATAGTGCATTGGAATTCATGAAGGCTAATATACCACTTTAATCGACACTATTTGTTTCTGTAATCACTGCTGATTCTACTGTCCAGATTGTTCTACTACTTCCTCAAGCTCCAATAAAAAACTTTCTTTCTTCCGCACAGGTGTTTTCTTTTCTCCTTTTCCTTCTTCTGCTAAAGACTGACAACTCAATATTTAAATAATGAATGTAGAAGAGCATGGGCCCCAGCTCACTCAGGGCTCTAATTTTCTTTAAATCAAACAGTTTCCTTCACAAAAGCGGCACTCTTATAATTGTCACTATGCCAATTACCGAGGGTTCAGCAATCATCTGGTGATTTTGGGTAAAAGTGCCACACTCGTTTAACAGCTGCCAAATATACACAACACACAGAGAACAAATAAATACAGGTCAGTGATTCTGGAGTACTGGGAATTCATTTGAGAAGCTGCAGATCAATGGTATAATATGTGGGTCTGAGTGTTTAGGAATCTCTCTTAAACAAAATGCTATTTCGGTTATTTTTAAAAGGATATTAATAGCTGATAGGTGATGACAGTTTTGCGAGGGATGTTAATGTCCGCCTTACATTTCACTGCTTTTTTATGGATTCCCTCTTCTTTAGGGAAAGTTATTTATATTACATCTGCCTCCCTTTATGTAAGAAGAGCTGGATTCAACTTCTAAGTCAGGAACATTTCTAGGTCAGCTTTATTTTACTCCGCTATCAAGGAAAAAATTGTGCCATCTGTTTTTCAGTCTGTACACTAATCTTGTTTGGTTTGAAGTGAACAAGGCTCCCCAGGCAAAAATTATTAGAAACAAACTGGTAGTATTCTTTCCATGTTACTTTATAACAGGCACTCAAAAAAAGTCAACCTAATCTTCAAAAAGTTACTCTAAATATGGCTTGAGATAGATATATGTATGACAGGATTCAGGCCTTTGAGCAAAAATAAGAGAGTGGGTGGGATTTGAAAAATACTTCATGCCAAGTCCTAAATTACTATTCTAAAATTGTAGTTATTTGTTTAGAACAGCTGATTTTATGAGACTTCCATTACACAAAACTTTTATTTTTGTTACCTGTACAATTTATTGTTAGTCTACTCTACACAGTGTAATTACTTTGCAATTACGGTGATGTTAAAAATTGTCAACCAAGCAATTAACCTTATGACTACAGGAGTGTGTTGTCAGTACAAGTAGCCAAAACATGTTAGTTCAGAATAATGACACTGCCTGTACTGACTATGAAACTCATGGGATGATGACGATGAATGCACTTCTTTAGTTAAACTCCCTGTTACATGAATTAACCACAATTACTGGTATAAAAGAAATTATCCATTACATAATTGCATAGCAGTTGAAAAAGAAGATCTCTTAAATTTAAGGTTCAGGGACACAATTTTGCAACCTGATTTATCGAGTAAAGCCAAATAATCTCCTCCTAAAGGCAATATAATAAGAATCCCCTTTCTGAAAACATTTTTAAGACCTTGCCACAGCTTAGAAGATTACAAATCTATGTTTCTGACCTAAAATTTCAAAGGACATGGATAGGTGGACACAATATGTACTATTTGCATAAGAAGACCATCAACCTAGCTCGCAGTGTGCTGACTGTTGATTTAGTGCATGCACAGCAGATCTGTACTTTGATTTCTGAAGGACAGATAGCTTAGTCAAAACTCTGTCTTGATTTAGCTGCCTGGCATGGAGACATCTCAGAGAAATGATGAATTTTCTCTTCTTTCTTTCTTTCTTTCTTTCTTTCTTTCTAAAATTTCAAAGTAGAAAGAATGTATGTCTAGATATTCCAGATGGATAATAATACTAAAAGAATCAGCTACTGACCCGTTGTAAACTATATGCTTCAGAAGACAAAATTTTATTAATTCTGTATTAATTTCTTCTATTATTTCATGCCAAAAAGCAATGGAAGAGAAGTCAGATCTTGAAGATTTACAATTGGGTATGAACCCTCTTGTAATGTGCATGATCTAAGAAGTAACAATACAAAAGTGTCAAGAGGTTCTGCAGAAAATCTGGCCCACCTGTTGCACAGTAATGTTCTCTTCTTATCTGTAAACTCTATATGGTTCTTTGCTTAAAAAAATATCTCTCCACTGCTTGAATAGAACTATCAATACTAGTACACTACAAGTACAGCTGCTGTCATTTTTCCCCTTTCCGAAGTCAAAATCTTCTCATGTATTACGAAGATGGGTTTGTTTGATAACTAGAAGGGTAAACTACAAACAAGTAATTCTATTTCATCTCCATAAGTTGCCTCTGTAGTTTTCATTTTTCAGCTCCTAGATTGAAGCATTCATGATGTTACTATATACTCTTCCACAGTTCCATCCTTCACTTTATTGGCAGCTGCTTTCCAGTCATGAGTAAAATTTTATTTTGCATGATATAAGTAATAACTAATATGTTCTTTTAAATAAAACACAAAATACTCTTAATCAGTACAACTCAAACTATTTTCCAAAAGAATTGTCCCATTTTCTCTTGAGGAAATAGAAGCATAGACTTGTGAAAAGAATTTCCAAGATTTTCAGGAATGGCAAAAATATGGAAGAAGTCCTCTCTCGAGTTCAAGGGCAACGCTATGTTTAATAGTGTTTGTTATAAAGGTATGATATAAAATACTGTGTTCAAAAGCAAGAATACGTGTATAAATACTTGTCAAGATTAAATATTTAAGAAAAATAGAACTTTGACAAATCCTGAATCTTCTATCTCTATGAGCTCAGAGTCAATGATAGTAGAAACATACAGACAGTTACTCATCTTACATTAAGTACTCCATGCTTTTTATAGTGAAATTTATTTGTAAGAGGTTTAATCCCTTAATTATCTAGAAACCTGAAGGAAATAAATGTTTAGTGTAAGTCTCTTTTATTCACGGTCAAGATCAGAGCAGGAAGACTCTCCTGGTTTTCACAGACAAAAGAAACTCCTCAATCTTGAAATCAGATTTTTACTAATCTGTACAACTCACAAATCAAATCACTGAAAACAACCTCTAACCAATATATTTAGTCTTGTCATATTATGGAATTCCACTAGGTTCTGTTAAAATACGTAAATAAATAAAAAAAAAAGTAGTCAATTATACTCTAAATAACTGCTAATGGCAGACAGCCCATGAGGGTTAATTAGTTAGGTGGATATGCTGGATTAAGCACAGCTAGAATCAGAGTGGCAAACTTGAAAATATAACCAAAGGTGTCATAAGATGTCATAGTCCCCTAAAAGTTAATAGGAAAAACAGGAGGAAATTTGTCTTGGGAATTGTGAGACAGAAGGTAAAAGGGAAATGTGGGCCACAAACCCTTAAGATACTTAGATGATTAAAATAATGTTGTGAGAATCATGTCAGAAAAAGCACAGTCCCAGAAACACACTGGTAAGAAGCTGTAAGAAATTACTGCATTGAAAACTAAAGATTTAAGTGAGTAAATGTGAAGAAGTCATGCCAGGATAGATTCTGTGGAACAAACAATTTCAGTGGAATGCAAAGTCAGAAAATATATACAACTTATTTATCTCTTCTGTTTACCCAGGAATAAAAAAAGCAACTTCAGACAGTCTTCTGCTGAACAACCCCTTAGAAGTTCAGTAGAAGGCAGAGGAAAAGGTTAGACTAAGTTAAGAAGTTATTTTCATCTCTTTATTAACCTGCTATGATAAAATGATGCTGACACTGAAAAGAAACACTTTAAAGAGCCAATGGAAAGATTATCAAACAAAAATAAAGGGAAAAAATTCAAACTTTTCATAAAGAAACTCTTCTTGAGAAAACACAACAATTGGAAAGCCTCAACCTTGTAATCTTCTCCTGAACACTGAATAACTTTCTTAAGTCTAAGATTTAGTTGTTTGAAAGCTGTTTTCCCACCAGATGGGAGAGACTAACTTTCCTCTCTCCCTGAAGTCCCACTTCTTGTTCACTTTTAGTGTGCCAACTTTAATTTATCACCTGGTAAAATGGAGGAAGAATGGAATGCAGCTCTTGAGGCCAGAGTTAATACATTTTTCATACTGAGTGGCAATAGAGTAAAACTTTGGGGAACAAATGTCATCAAATATGTTTGGGTTGGAATTGTTTGCTTATCGCGAAGTACATTTGCATCCTGAAAATGGGGTATTGTTAAATGTATTTAAAGACCATAGTAAAAAATTGTAAAATATAGCAAAACAATATTTAAAGTCAAGGATATTTCAAGAAACATACAACACAGAAGCAAAAGGTGTTTTTAGAAAACATTTTAAAGTATTTTACTTGTATCTGCAGTTAAGCCATGAGAACCACAGATGTATTTGTTGCTGAAAGCTTTATAGGACTTTCTCTGGTAAAAGTACAGCAAAAGTACAAAGTTCAGAATCCCTCTTTATTTGCAATACCATGCCTTTTCTGGACAAACACCTCCATGACTCTCCATTAGTAGCAATATCAAGATTCAATGTCTCTACCTCTACTATGCACTCTGCTCCAATTAAGTCTTTTCATATCTTTGCACTTAACTAAAAATGTTTTTAATGTTTTTTTCTTCAATGCCATTTCTTCCATGTAATGTCATCTACAGAGCTTTTACCTTTGAAAACACTTTATAAAAACTATTCTTTGATCATATCTAAGTCAGACTGGAGAATGGTTTTAGTTTGTGTGTCAGCTACAAACTGTTAACTTGCTTTACCATACAATTTCTTACATACAAAATGAAATAAAACCATTCCAGTTTTGTTCCCTTTTTCCTCTTTTTATGTAGGTTATTTCCATTGTGTATTTCCAAAATACACCTATTATATATAAAATTATATTCACATTATTATATATAAAATATTCACAAAATTTTCAGAAGAGTCTCTACGGTTTTGCACATAGTACTGGGCATACTAGGAGCACTTATACATTAATAAAAAGGAAATAGAATTTCTTCTTACAAAACTGTGAATATATAACCATATGTTTTAATTCCTTCTCCAGAGAGACAGAAAGAAACTAGGATTGAACTAAATATCATTAAAGTCTTAGTGGATTTGTTTGCCAGAATGTATTCATATATGTGTGCACATATACACATATGTATCATCTCCACACCTTTCTACACAGATACAGTTTTTGAAGTGGAATAGAAATTCAGATGATAGTTCCTAAATCACAAGAGGTTTCAAAGACAAACTGAGATTTCAAGTCCTCAAGAACGTGAAACATTATGATGTATACTCATAGAAGGGACATTAAAGATCACATCGTTCCAATGCCCCTGCTGTGGACAGGGACACCTTTTATGAGACCAGGTTACTCAGATCTCCATCCAGCCTGGCCTTAAACACTTCCAGAGATGGGGCAGCAACAACTTCCTTGAACATCTTGTTCCAGTACTTCATCCTCACAAGGGATTCCTTCATGATATCTGATCTAAATCTACTCTTTTCGTTTGAAGCCATTCCAACTTGTCACTACATGTTCTTGTAAAAAGTCCCTCCCTGTCGTTCTTGTCAGCTTCCTTAACGTAATGCGAGGCCACAATTAGGTCACCCATACACCTTCTCTTTTCCAGACTGAACAAATCCAATTTTCTCAGCCTTTCCCAATAGGATAGGTGTTTTTTCCTTGTTAGCTTTTGGAAGGATGCTTCAGTTTGGAGCAGGAAAGCTCAAGATTGCATCATAAAAAAGCCGAATCAGGATATATATTAAAAAATCATCAGTAAAAAGTAACATCAGGCATAAATACTCAAAATCTTAAAAAGTTAACAGGGCAAAGACTTTGAGATCAAATGTGTGTTCCATAATGTAGATGGCAGCAATATGGAGACCAGGAGAGTTGAGATACATCTGTTGCTACAGTTTGCCCAGGAAAATTGACTCAATTGCTTCATGCTATTTTCCCTATTCTATACATTCTGGCAATTTTAAGTAGTTCCCCTTCTAGGTATATACATAATAGACAAGCTTTTATGCATTGCTTTTTTTCTATGATTGTACTATTGAAACAAGCTCTTTAGTAGTAGTTTGTCAGTCAAAATAAGGAAAGGATATTGTCGAGATTTTTTACCCCACACTTGCCAGATACACTGAATTGATTAAAATGATTCCAAGGGAAATAGAACAATGGCACTGATAGTTAACATCTTTCTTCTTTAACTACAGCTATCCACCCAGGAGCTGCTGCATTGATCTTTAAAGATAAGGCAATCAGGAGAAATTTTTTCAGTAAAAATCCTATTCAGTGAGAGTCTGTCTCTCATGAGGAGATTACCCCAGGACCAAAAAAAAACCACATTTTATCTAAATGAACAAAAATAATTGCACTATATATATATAAAAAAATCATTCAGGCCTTATTTTCTTAAATTTAAGCTGGTCACTTATGACTGCTCTAATATGTTTTTAAGAGAATAATCTCAAGATATTGTCATTGGTCAAGACAAAACTCTAATTCTACCTTTTCTTTCCCTTCCCTTCGTGTTATTTATGTTCTCTTTAGTGCCTTCACCAAATACTGAGGTGAATGTTAAATACATTAATTGGCCTCAATGAATAAAATCATGGTTTGTACAAACCACGTTTTTTGATTCTTCATGTGATATCCAGGGACATGAAATATAGCTCTCAAATAAAATTGATTTATTTCTGAAAATGATAGTATGTAATCCAAAATTAATTTCAATCTGGATTAAATATATTACTGAAATTCAC
Organism: Serilophus lunatus; assembly: GCA_013399895.1. NCBI lineage: Eukaryota > Metazoa > Chordata > Aves > Passeriformes > Eurylaimidae > Serilophus > Serilophus lunatus. The sequence goes on from VXBA01000526.1 coordinate 205,949, forward strand.
TGTGAGGTTATAAAAAGTCTTGATTGTCATTTTGACAGCAACTGTTGATATACAGGGAAAGAAGACATTCAAGTCAGACTGACTTTTTTAACATCGACTTTAATGCATTTTTATCCAAAATGGAAAAAGGGATGAAAAATGTTTAGATCCAATCTGGATCAAAGTATGCCCTTCCAAAAAACTCTAAAGACATTTTTTGAAGACTATGTAAAGATATTTTGAACAACATGACACAAATTAAAGAATAATCAATCTCAGCCTGGCACATAAATAGATGAAAGAATTTTGCATCCTGTAAACTGCATCTACACTCTTCTCGTGATGTGCTTCATGGAATAATTGAGGAATTACTGCTCCAATTAATCCAGCAGCACTGAGGGGTGTTGCCCCCAACACTGGATATGTAAATCCCATTGGACTCAGGCTCATACCAGGTAGTGACAGAGGTGAGAGAGGGCTGGAAAAGGCAAGCTGCTTCAAGTGGACTTGTGAGAGACAGCTGGTACTAGTTCCTGTCCCTTTGGTGCCAGATACGAGCAGGCTGTGGGGTGTCCACCTGGGATTGCCTTCAGGTAACTTGTGAGACTGTCACTTACCTTGTAAACCTGTCACACTGCTTTTGTAGCAGGCAGGAGCTCCTGACACAGAAACAATACTTCTGTGGAGCAGTGATGTTGAACTCATGGCAATTTCCCACCTGGAAACCTTGGCCCAGCATAGTGTACGTGCATAGCTGGATGTCTGACCTGTGCCCCCAGTGTGGGCATGGACTACCAGTTCTCTCTCTGTGGGGTGACTGTGGGCAGCTGGATCCATCCAGTCATGATTGGGCAGCCTGTAGGCTATGAGAAGAGTCACTCTGAGTGGCATCTTCCAAGATTATCTGGGGAATGGAAGATTTTTGTGATGCTCTGTAAAATCACAGAGATACCGGAACAAGGGAACTACAAGGATGAAAAAAAGAAAACATGTGAGAAGGTTTCTTGTGAGGGGATGTACAATTGATGATTTACTAAGGGATGTGCAAAAGTAGCAGCACCTTTTTTCTTGTTGCATGTGCTTGTGAATTCTGAGGGAGAATAAGGGTCACTGAAGCCTTTTTTGTCACTCCTTGAAATGACATTTTGATGTGTAATTTATTTACTTTTGTAACTGCCCCTATGAAATGCAATTACAATTATTCTCTCAATTGTTCTCTCAGGTCTTGGTCACTAGCAGTGTCAAAGGCTAAAAACCTATTTGAAATAACTATCTAGTTTTCATATACAGTATATTCCATTTTGGGTACAACATTAACCATAGACATTATGCTTTGCACTTCATTCTTTCACAGAGTTTTCTAGATAAATGAAGGTCAAATACCACAAGTGACAGTTCTATTACAAATTTTACTATAATCATGATATATCTGCATATATATTCACTTACTATAATATCATTCTATTACTTTGAAATTCCTGTAGCCCTCATTTCAAAAGTAAATTTTTCTATACTAGTAAATATAGTTGGTTTAGTTTAGAAAAGCTTGCCTGAGAGTAGACTGAGGGTGAGCAAGAATCGGGGAAGAGATACAGCAGGGAGAGATGACCCCAACTGACTAAATGGGTATTTCATATCATATGATGTTATTCTCAGCAATAAAAGCTGGGGAAAACAAAGAGGAAGGAAGATACTTTTGGAGTTATTGCTTTTGTCATGCCAAGTAACGGCTACACATTGATTTCTTTCTTGCATTCTTGGTAAAGTCTGAACATCTGTTTGCTGATGGTAAGAAGTGAATTAATCCATTATTTTGCTTTGCTTTTTTGTGCAGCTTTTGCTTTGCCTATTATGCTGTCCTTATCTCAACACACAAGTTTTCTTACTTTTACCCTTCTAATTCTCTTCTCCTTCCCACTGTAGAGAGTGAGCAAATAGCTGTGTGTAGTGTAGCTGCCTCCTGGCCATAATCCACAACAAAAGTTGTTTTAAAAGGTGAACAGGGGTTTGACATCCCAGTAAACTGTGGAATCAATCGAGGGTTGCACTTGAGCACACTAAAGCAAGTTCTTCCTAAAACTGATAAGTAATGAAGTACTTAATATTAACATATATATTGTAATTTTTATATTTTGAAGTTAACAAGCAATAAAATGAATGATAGTTTAAGTCTCTTGTAGTAGATTAGCATCAGAATTTGAATTAAAAAATCTATTTATTAAAATATATAATGCATCTATTATGCATTATGTAGTCCTTAAAAACAGAAAAGCTATCAACATACTTGTTATGTTCTGAATGATAATTCTTAGTGTGAATCATGAATACTGTAATTAGATGTCTTGCCAACAACTTGAAAAATATGCAGGCTGTTTGCATCATAAAAACAGAGATCTTTTTTCCTTTCAGTGCCTCTCTTAATCAGTTCAATTAAACAGCAAGTTTGGACTTCACAGATCTGTACTTTAAAGTATAAACTAAGAATTTTGTTTTATTTTTCACAATGTCTCTGGCTAAAGATCCAGATTATCTTCATTGGAATTCCTGGCAGGATTTCTCCATAAAACACTCCATAACAAGAAAATTTCAAAATTAATTGTTCTTTGGAGACTTCATAGTCTCCAAGCCCTCATTAAATTGCCATTTATACAATATGCTTCCTAACCACCAGGGTCACTTTGCTGTGAAGGTACATCACAAAGGAAAAGCAGTAAATCTCATTGAATATTTCACAACCCTCTCTGGCAATTAAAGTTTCAAATGGCATCTTCTCTGTGTAGCCTATAAAATGAAAATCAGAATGCAACTGCAGGATAGTTCAGATGAAATGAGCCAACTACTGTCTCATTATATTTCACATTGATAGAAAGAGCACATACTAAACTGAAAGACAATATACATTGTTATGGCACCTCACTGTGTAGCAACAAAACTTTCATGGAGCTCTACTGGCTCACAGGGCAAAATAATTTTAGGAGCTCATTTCAAATATACTGAATTTCTTTATCACCTAAGCATTCAGAGAATGAAAATCCACTTTCTTTCTCTGTCTCTTTGAGAAATGCACTCTGTTGCCAAGGATCCCCTCTCTGTGAAAGACCATCACTGAATGTAGTATGGACAATCTCTTCAGTGCACCCATTTTCCATTAAACTAGGAACAGAATTATAATTTATTTCCAGCCAATTTTAGAAGTTTTCAATCCACTGATCATGCTAACACTTTTTGCAGGAACACAGTAAGTGAAGCTAGAGTCACAGAATCTAGAGGGTTGGGGTTTTTGCAAAAGTAGTGTTGCTCCCTGCATTTTGGACTCAAGAATGTTACAGAGAACAGTGTTAGTGCAGCTGTTTTAGTGCAGAAAAAAGATAGCCCAGCATTTTACCTGAGGCTTTTCTATCTAGATATTTTTAAAATACTAGATAATTCTCCTGTTGTCCGTGAAATCTGGAGTCATTTTAAATTATATTTTGAAAAATAGAGAAACTGTGGCAGAAATTCCGGAAATGGTTCATCAAGACTAGAAAGGGAGGCATAGTCACATATATGAGAATGAATATACAAAAGATCCAAAGATATGAACTTTATTACTCAAAAATGGTAAAGATGCAGATGAACTCTTAAGTTGTTAGTGATGACCCTCCACTTGTTATTTATCCCAGATATGGTACTCATAATTTCTTATTTAGGGACATTTATTAACTCCTGTCAGTATAAATGTAGAAAAGTAAGTAAACAAATAAGGCTGTCTCAAAATTATCTCCTAGTGTCTTGACAGTCTTAAACAGAACTTTGAAATCACTGATATATGAACATAAAAAACGTTGAGTTATTAAATATTCTGTAGAGGTTTTTCGTGAAAAAAACTTACAAATTGTGTATTTCCTATAACAAACTCATCTAGTTAAATCAACCCATTAAATACTCAAAGCATGCTAATTTTAAGATGTTAAATTAAAATATGGTTTTCATTAATTATTTTTAATAGCAATATTGTATTCCAGGGTTTCCTAGCCTTTTTTAATGCGTCATTTGTGTAATAAGGTGTCATTTTTTAACCATGAAAAAAAATTTCTTATGGAACACTATCAAGGTTATGAAATAGTCAATAAGGCTGTATTATTTTTAAGTACAGATTATATTAATGGATATTGGGTCTTCTGGTCTGTTACTGTTGTAGGAAACATCATGCATGTAAAGAAAAGTAGTAAGATGCTTTGTTGCACTACTGAACAGTCAGAAGTTACTCAAGACCTGAATGGAGAGTAAGTCCTATAGAAACTTACAGTTGGCAGAGAACTGGTTGCAACGTAAAAATGAAATATGACTTTTTCATATGAATCTACAACACACTGCATGCTACTACCTTCACATGCATTATTAATTGTATATAGTTGTTGTAGGTGCCCCATCACTGGACGTGCTTAAGACCAGCCTGAGTGGAGTAATCTAGTCTCGTAAAAGGTGTCCCTGTCCATGGAAGGGAGATTGGAACTTTAAGGTCCTTTCCAACCTAGGCCATTCTATGATTCTGTGATTCTATGATATGTGTTCCTAGCAGTGATGATTATAGCCATATTTTTGAAAAAACAATCAAGCATTTACATTAAAAATGAAGAAAAATGTAATGAAGTTATGTTTTTCATTCAATCTTTGTGATCACAGACCCCTAGGACTCTTTAAATCCTTTGAAAAGCCATTTTAGAGGCGGCATAATCTTCCTGTCCCCCTTCTTCCACAGACTTTGAAAAAAACCTGAAGTAAAATTGGATAGGAAGAAGAAAAGGAAGGAAAAATTCTCGTAAAAGATGTTCTAGTTTTTATTCTTGTCTCACAGGGTTAATGTCATATTTATAATGTAATACATATCTAAGTATCTTTGAAAACCAGAAATAACATATCCATTTGAATTTACTCCGTGTTTTGAAATGTACTGCAAAGACATGCTAGAGAGAATAGATGAGTGCTGAGTCCTAGCTGTGGTGGAGACCAGTGAGTGATAGAAGCTTAATGCCATGAAAAGCATACTTTATAGTCTTCATGCGGTAAATCTACAGTGAATGTTGAAAATCACTGTTCCAAAAATCTTGAAACAAACAGAAAATAAAAATGCTGAAAGAGACAGGATATTCCACAGCAGAGGTAATGAAAGATTTCTTTAAAAATCTTCCTTCATACAGTGAAGTTATATTTATCTGCATCCTGTAGACTCTGAACTGTCAATACTTGCTGAGACACAAGGAATACAGGAGATGAATTTCAATGTGGTAGTCAAAACAGGGTAGTTCAGCATTCTTTCAACTGTTTTGACTCTTAATCCTTGGAAAACATGTTATGCTTCTAGTTGCAAAAAAAACCAACCCTGCAGAAACTTGGCAAAAATCAGGAAATTTAATTTTACTTCATTTTAACCAAAAAGCCACAGGCTTCAGAGGAATCTGAGAGCAAAGTGACAGGCTGACACATGTTCCAGGGCTACTACTCAGTTGTATTCCTTTGTGTTTTTCCTTTATGCTATATGCTATTACTCTGACTACATGGGTGCTCCACAGTGAAGCAGAAGTTAATTAAATGCTCATGAAATATTTCTAGGGAAGACCTTCCTCTTCCTCTTTCCAGCAGAGTACTGATGTGATGGTTTAGAGGATAACAAATATGCTAGAGAACAACATTACTTGTAAAGAATGCAGCTAAGTTTGTTCTGGAGCTGTTGCATTGACCACTTATTGACACCTATAGATTAAATTTCATATAAATAATCCAGGGTTTTTTTTCTTGTGTACTGGACTTTAATGACTTCTTCACATGCTCAATTCAGAATTCTGAGCTCTTAAAGCTTAGGGAAAAATGTCTAAAAAGATTTCTAGGGAGTATTTTAGTTCTACTTTACTTGTTTTTGTAGAGAGTATAGCAAAAAGTTTCTGGCAAAAATGATCGTCTTTTTGAAGGTGGAAAAACAGATTTATTTAGTCTAACAATATCAGGTCCTTTTACAGGGTCCTCTTTATAGGCATCTTCAAAAAACAAGACTAGGATTTGCCCTACCTCTACACTCCCTTGTGGGAGATCCTACCGTAAATTCACTTATCTAAATTTCATTACCATAATGGTTATCACTGTGTTAAACACAGTGTCCAGTCTCACAGCCTGACATTAGGGATCATAAATGTATCATCTCCAAGGAGCAAGCAAAGGCTATCATTGTCATTTAGTGCGACATTAAGTTAGCTGAAGTTGCTCCTGTGTGAAAATGTTATCTTGTGGGAATAACCCAGGAACAGTCGGAGAGAGAGGAAAGAATTTTTTCGCGAAATGGTTAATTGTTATTTCTTTTGCTTGCCTTTGAGCATTTGCATACATAATTTGGTAATTAGCAGATTTAATTGCTTTCTGACACTGAGGATTAAGTAGCCTGCCCTGCCCTCCAATCTCAGAGACATTAGTGTGCCTGTTGCCAAGGTCAGTTGAGTCCACTTCAGTACTATTTCTCATCTAGTTCCCTTTTACTAAGTGCATAATCCAGGATCCCTAAGAATAGAGTACACATCAATGCCCCGTTTTGTGTCCACTATCTACAGTAGACAATTTCAGGATAATCACACCCAGTTCTTTTACTTTGGAAGCTATTATTTATACTAAGATATCAACAAACAAAGTTTACAAAATTATCAGTGGTTTTTATGGCACAGTGACAGTAAATAGGAATTATAAAAAGCATAACAGAATCACTTGATCATAGAATCAGAAACTGGAATTCAGCTGCAGTGTTAAATCCTATGAATTCATGTGGGTTATTTAACCTTTCTTTAGTTTCTTATGTCAGGTACAATTAATTCCACCTTTCATTTACCCTAGTACTTAAATATATTTGCATGTTGTTTTTATCGGTCTTTAAGATGCTAGGAGCTCAGAGAAAAATTCTAGTTTTTTTCCTGAATTTCTGCGCTTTCTGCATTGGAATGAAATTCCTTGTTACAGTGGTTTCCACATGTATGTCTATGTGTCATGCTCTTTCCTGTTGCCTAACACATGTACTGGACTTTAATGCTGACTGTCTAAGTTTCTTATAATAAGTGAATATCATTATGATGTCAAATTATACTTTTACAAGGACTATTACTGTTACCCTGAAACATATGGAGATACTATCAAAACAAAAAGTTTTGAAATAAAAGCTTTCCACTGGAATAGGACAGCACAGATCATGACTTCATTTAGTTCTCCAAAAACCAATTTGAATTTGCACTAAGGAAAACTACAAAGCATTTATTATATCAATGCATCATATGACGTGGCAAGGCCAAAAGCAGAAATGAGAAAAATATTCTTTGCTCACAGATAGAAAGGCAAAATTTGAGCAGTTTTAATTTTTTTTTTTTAACTCTTTCTTCAAATGCGGAAAAGTGATTGCACTCCAGGATTTTTAAGGAAGTCTGTGGATGGTGAAAATTTATATGGATTTGGAAAGAAGACAAATTAATGGGAGAAAAGTCCATCTTGAACTTTTAAACATAAAATCTTCATCTGTAATTGCTAAATGGTAAACTGCTGGATTTTGGAAGGATATTCAGTGTTCCTTCTCTTATTGCTTTAATTTTATGCCCTTGCCACAATACTGTAGATTGTTTTATTCAAAGAATGCTGATTTAAATTGGGCCTGACTCTACATTCTTACAAAGTAATTAGCAAGGAGGATGAACCTTAAGGTGATTAAATTGGTTCATGACATTTCAGAATAGTATAGATGAGGATCACCATAAAATAATGATAGATTTTATAAAACTCATTGAGTAATAAAATGAAAAAATAAGTTTGGTGTAGATAGATACCAAATACCATCAAACAAAAATAAGACTTATTTTCTTATGTAAAATGAGGGTTTCAAAACTGACCATTACCAGTCAGGAGTAAAATCATGGGGTTACAACACATAGCTCTTTAAAAGCACCAATTTAGTATCTAGCAATTGTGAAAAAGAAATAAAATTTTTGAAATTATTAGAAGAGAAATAAAATAGATAACTAAACATGGTCTAATAACTTCTTAAATAGTCCATGTATAATATAGATAATAAAACTCTGATTGACCTGTTCTTATATTATTATGGAGGAAGGGACAAATAATTAGATGATAAATTGATTTTTCCCAGTACTCCTCCATATTTATGATGTTATCTTTGGATATTTAGATTAATTCGCATACAGAATTATTTAAATTAACTTCGAAGACCAATCTAGAAAAGCATGTGCACAAGTCATCATAGTAGTTATGAATGCAATCAAGAAATATGGAACCTCATTTTTAAATAGTCAATGGAAATTTTGGTGCTTTACGTGTTGTCTGATTAATGTTACTTTGACCTTAAGTTCAGTCCTATGTCTCCAAACCAGGCACACACACACTATAATGTAACTGCTCTCTGTTTGACACTTGAACAGATGAGTTCAGTTGTATTAACTGATCCTTTTGACTTTCCACATTGACGCAATTGCTGAAAAACTTTTACGTTAGAATGTGTAAGACTTCAGGCTCTGAGGTATGAGCTCATTGAAGAGGTTTTACTCTAAAAATATACAGGGCTCCAAGAACTTGCCTGCTGGATTTGTTAAAAGGGTCTTCAGTTCTTTTATACCTTGAGAGGGCTCAAGGGAGAAGAAGCCACACGTTTTCGCAGGAGGTAAAACAATGTGCTTCTATCAGCAAACTGTAGAAAGCAAGGGAACTTGGGAAAAGTTTAAGGGGCAACATTCAACCAAAATACAGCATTCCAGAAGACAATGACTTAGCACATGTTAACTCATTTAACATAGCAATATTCATCCCATCGGAAGGAAGGAAGGAAGGAAGGAAGGAAGGAAGGAAGGAAGGAAGGAAGGNAATGAGACTTGATTATTGCAATTTATATGTCCATCACTGAAGGAAGGAAGGGAGGGAGGGAGGGAGGGAGGGAGGCAAAGTAAGACTCCCATGCAATTCCAGCTTCCAGGTGTCCGGATGGTAGGGTCTGAATACATGGAGACAACATGACTTTAGTTTTATCTGCTCTGGCCTCTCTGTGGCTACCCACCCTCTGGGTGGGACTTCTGTCCCACTGGCCATTCTGGGCCTCCAGGATGGGGGCGCAGATGAGGGACAGTGTTCCAGGTGGGCTAGCCATATCAGCGCTGGGTTAGAGATTCCAAGGTATGGTATGTGGCAGTGCTCCCAGGCTGCTTTTGACTTACAGCTGCTCCAGGGCTGTCCAAGGAGATAGAGGCTGCTGGCTAGAGTTTACCGAGTAGGTTCCACAAGCTTGCATTTTTACCGGTTTTATCAGTGTCCAGGTTCTTCTAAATTTAACCTATTTTTGAAGTTAATATTGCAGTGTAAATAGTGGGATAATAAAGACTTCTGTGCAAGCTTGACTGCGAATTAACATGCTAGCAAAGCAACATTCTTTATAACTAGTAACAAGATTGCATTTACATTGATGAACTCACCCTTTAAACAATAAATATAAACCTGGAGTTATATCCCTTAGAAGCACTTTATTGTTAATAATGGAAGCTTTTATCTTTCATTTTAGACACTGTCAAAGGCAGGCCAGAGCCATGACAGATATCTGGTCTGATTTAGGATATTCTTCTCTGTGAAATATTAAGTCACTTCTCTATTCCAACCACCCTCATACAATTGTCTCTAAGAGGAGAGAATAGCAACATTGGAAGAAAAATACCATACAGAGTATTAGGAGGTTCAGCTGGTAGAATAGTTTGTTTTGTTCCTCCACTCTTATTTCATACACTAACATGTTTAAGAATGTTGATTTTGTAAGTAAGTGGATGATTTGATACAATGCCTTTGATATTAACAACAATTCATATTTTGATCTCAAAGTTTGTAATAGCATAGGAATCCGAACATAAAATCTCAATCTGTTGTGTGCAATTGGGTTCATAATTTCTCCATTGTTATTCTGATTATTATTCTCATCCTATTATCTGCTTCATCTTTAGGTAATGTGACATTGCCGTGCTATGGGAAATCAGTGTGGCAAAAATTGCTCGTGCTACTGCAATGATGTTGATTTATGTACAAAGATTAAATATCAGATAGATAGAATGGAGAAAGAGATTAAAAGAAACAAAAACCATCTGGTTTTGGATGTCTACTAAATTGTTTGTTAAAATAGTGGTCTGTAGGATAGAAAAAATCTTGTTTATTAAGTGCATGTAACCTTAATAAAGCTTACTTTCAACATAATTAGCTGTAGCCCTGGTTCTCACACTAGCTGCATACTTCAGGCTTGACCAAAGCTTTATGTTGTTTTCCACTTCAATATTTTCTGCCTCACCGTATATATACCCCGAAGTATATGCTTCTACCTCAAATCCTTCCATTAATTTGATGGTGTAACTCTTGTCACCCACTGACAGGAAGTATCGTGTTCTACAAATAATACTCTCATTCTGATCATGAAGATAACCAACACTTTTGCTTGAAGAAAGAAGATATGAGGGAAGGAAACTCTTTGATCCGACTACTTTTCCAGAACCCCTCAAGGAAGTTATGTAATTATGCTAAACAACATAAGATTTAAGAAGGGCAGGCATTTTAAGATGGATGAAATTGAATTTGGCAACTACATTTGGAGGTCCCTCTGGGGCTTTTTTGTTTTATCAGAGTAAATACTCTGAAGACCTTACATCTTGTAAGACTTCTGATCTGTATCTATTTGTTTTTCCTGTTAGAATGTAAATTTACATAGTTCATCTCCAGGAGTCACAGCAGTAGTCCTCATGACTAGAAAAGAGATTGTGTCAGCAACTTTTGATTTTTAAAATTGTTTGGCCGCAAAAACCCCCTGCAATGTTATAAGCTGGGGGGCAGAGTGGCTGGACAGTGCCCAGGTAGAAAGGGACCTGGGGGTGCTGATAGATAGCCAGCTTAACATGAGTCAGCAGTGTGCTCTGGTGGCCAAGAAGGCCAACGGCATCCTGGCCTGCATTAGGAACGGTGTGGCCAGCGGGAGCAGGGAGGTTATTCTGCCTCTGTACTTGGCACTGGTGAGACCACACCTGGAGTACTGTGTCCAGTTCTGGGCCCCTCAGTTTAGGAAGGATGTGGAGATGATTGAGCATGTCCAGAGGAGAGCAACGAGGCTGGTGGAGGGTATGGAGCATAAGCCCTATGAGGAACGATTGAGGGAGTTAGAGCTGTTTAGCCTGGAGAAAAGGAGGCTCAGAGGTGACCTTATCGCTCTCTACAACTTCCTGAAAGGAGGTTGTAGTCAGGTGGGGGTTGGTCTCTTCCACTGGGCGGCAACTGACAGAACGAGAGGACAGTCTCAAGCTGTGTCAAGGGAGGTATAGGTTAGATATTAGGAAGAAGTTTTTTACAGAAAGAGTAATAAAGTTTTGGAACGGACTGCCCGGGGAGGTGGTGGAGTCACCATCCCTGGATGTGTTTAAAAAAAGGCTGGATGTGGCACTTGGTGACATAGACTAGTCTAGTTGAGGTTAGGGCAAGGGTTGGACTCGATGATCTTGGGAGGTCTCTTCCAACCTAGTGATTCTGTGATTCTGTTTTAGGTAGAATTTGAACAACAATAGGAAGAGTTACTGGACAGTTCTGATTAAAAAAAGTAGAAAAAGGTACATCCAATAGTTAGGATGTTTTGGATTGCTCTTTTGCACTAATGAAGCCCTTAGTCTCATGTCAGAAAAGAGTTTATGATGTCAGGCAGGCCAAAGAAGGAAAATATTAAGTCTCTGCTGACAAAATAGGCAGGGAAATTTAAAGATGCCATTTGTTCTTCTTTCTCTGAATGAGACAGTGATGAGAAGAATTACAGTATAACAAGAATCTGTACCAATTTAACTGTAGAAAAATATTATTTATTCATATCTTGTTGATTGGTCTCTACTGTCTGCAAATTAAGATTGGCTATTTGAACCAAAAGAGCCTTCACCAAGGTGACCCGTTGTATTGGGTTTTTGGTGTCCAGGTTTTGGTAGTAGCAGGGGGACTGAGGGGGAGGCTTCTTCGAGAAGCTGATGGAAGTTTCCCCATGTCCAGCAGAGCCAATGCCAGCTGGCTCCAGGCTGGGCCCACTGCTTAACAAGGCCAGGCCAACCAGCAGTTAAAGGAACGCCTCTGTGATAACATATTTAAGAAGGAAGGGATAAAAAGGGGGTTTTAGATGAAGATGGCTGCCAGAGAGGAGCAGAGTGAGAGCCTGTGAACAACAATGCAGACACCGAGGTCAGTGGAGAAGGAGGACCAGGAGGTGCTCCAGGTGCCAGAGCTGAGACCCAGCTGTAGCCCGTGGTGAAGACCATGGTGAAGCAGCTGTGCCCCTGCAGCCCATGGAGGACCACAGGAGTGCAGAGATCCACCTTCAGCCCATGGAGGAGCCCACACCAGAGCAGGTGAATGGCAGCAGGGGGCTGTAGCCCATGGGAGGCCCATGTTGGAGCAGGGTCCTGGCAGGGTCCTGTAGCCTGTGGGCGAGAGGAGCCCACGCTGGAGCAAGATTCTTCTGTTAGGACTTGTGGCCTGTGGAGCCCACGCTGGAGCAGCTGCACCTGAAGGACTGCACCCTGTGGAACGTGACCCATGTGGCAGCAGTATCTGAAGGGCTGCTGCTCATGGGATGGACTCTCACTGGAGCAGCTTGTGAGAGGAACTGTATCCTGTGAGAAAGACTCATGCTGGAGCAGTTCATGAAGAGCTGTCTCCCATGGGAGACATGCACTGGAAGGACTAGTCCCTAAGCAGTGGCTGGGAACAACAACTGACCGTAACCCCCCTCCCTGTCTCCCTGCACCACTGGGGGAGAGAAGGTTGAAAGTGCAGGAGGAGGGGGTGGAGGGGAAAGGTGTCTCTTCTTGTTTCTCACTCTTAAGCTCTGATCTTATTACTAATAAATTTAACTAGTATCCCTACGTAAAGTCTGTTTTTGCCTATGACGGTGATTAGCAAGGAGTCTTTTATGGTCCTTATCTCAACTTGCAAAGCCTTTCATTATATTCTCTCTCCTCTGCTGTTAGGCGAGGGGGGAGTGAGAGAGTAGCTGTGTGGGCCCCTGGCATCCAGACTGGGTTAAACCACTACACCCGTGTACTCTATTTGCATAAATACTTTGGTATATTTCAATCTCTTATTCTAGAAAAAAAAGATATGAAAGCAAGATAAGGAGTAAAATCTCATTGATGGTTGTCATCTTTCCTAGCTTTTCAGTACTCCTATAACATCATAATTTTTCATTTTCTTTTCCTTTAATTTAGCATATATTTTCATTATGCTAATTATATATTAGTAGTGTTATATTGATATTATTAATAAATAATAATTATTGATAATATTATATAATATTTGTATTTATTTTACTAATTATTATCTAATTAGTATAATGCTGTTATCTAAATGTTATGATCCCTTTGAAAACACATCATCAAAAAATGTCTATGAAGATCATTTCATCCTGCTTCAGATAAACTCCTACTTATCAATTTTTCTTTCAGGTTTCCCAGCTTGATTTCAGCCCCCTGTATAAATGGATAACCTTAGTATGTTCTCAGTAATTAAGCAATCAAAAGTATTTTCCTTTTATCATTTTAGCAGCATAAACTATATTTAGGCCATTAGAAAATGAAGTCAAACAATGGCATTGGAGTTTTCCTTACTACAGGAGAATTCAAGCCCCCCAGAAGGGTAACAGCCAAAACTGAGACTGGGCTCAGAAACAGCAGAGATGGGAAGATATACTTTTATAATATATGCTCTATCAAAATTCTTCCTTCTAGATAGCATCTAAATCACTATAAATCTACAATAAAGTTATGACAAACCTTTGGTCTATTCTAATGTAGAGATGTGGCTCCTTCAGGTCTAGGCTTACAAGAATGAGAACTACATAAATATAATCTGATATTTCTTGTCATCCTCTGTTGTAAAATCGTTCAGGTGACAAAGATAAAAAGAATAGAGTTTCTGCTGTATATGTACTGAGTATGTTTCTACTCATCATCTTGCTACTGTGAAGGTGACAACAGTGAATTTTCTTTACTGACATTAAGCATTCTCTTTTCGCCACAAATTCTTTGGTATTCTTACATTTTGAAACTTGGGCTGGCCACATTATTGCATATCTGCTCGTGTGTTTTGAGAATAGTGTGCATTCCTTCTCACGAGTCACAGGGAGCATTACAACTTTAAGTTGTCACCTTAGAAACTCTCAAATGGGTTTTTAATCAGGGTAATTGCCAGCACACAGAAACCTGTCAGAAGAACTACGGAGCCTCAGTGCTTTAAAATGGAGAGAGTAGAAACCTGTCAGTCAGGAATTTGGCTGTAAAGATTTCTTAACTAATGAACTTGTTCAAATATGCAGGAGTTGATCCACTGAATGCAAAGATGTAATCACTAAACACTCTCTGGTGGGGGAAAAGAAAGAGAGCATGTGATAACCACTCTGAATGTCTCATCTGAGCTGCTTGCATTTTTAGTCCCATTAAAAGGTTAGAAGATTAGTTGTAATATTTCTCCTGTTACATGATAAATTGTGAAATAGAAAAATCAAGAGATTACCAATATGAGAAAAATCCATTTGTTGACTTTCCTAGTACAGAAATAGCAACATTTTCCCCCTGTAGCCTAGAGATAATGCAACAGAGTTAAGAACTCAAAGCATTCAAACAGATCATTTATCAATGAAACATCCCTGTGACCTTGTGCCTCATGGAATGCAAGTCTGTTCATTTACATGCCTCAGATATGAACACAGAGTGTATACTTTACTCAAGATCAAAAGTGCAACCTGTGAAAAACAATTACTTTTATAATGGACCCAAAGACAGAGGAGTTTTTTAATATTTTCTAGTGAAATATCAAACTCAAATTCACATATCAGGATTAACACAGGGGTATAATCCCATATTTCAGGATCCACCAAATCTCTAGGAACATTTTCTGTGATATGTAGCTGTCTGTCTCAAGAGATGAACGCAGCTGGAACAGCAGAGCATCTGCTAGATATGTTTCTATCAGCTATTTGACACATAACTAGAAATCAGGATGAATGGATAGTATTTATATTATCAATAATTTGATGTTCTTATTGTATACGTACACTGCAGATGAGAGTAGGAACAAGATGACTTTTCTGCAGGACGAGAAATCAAACCTTTCCAATTATTTAAAATGTACAATAATTCTTGCTGATTATTTGAATCTTTCTTCTCTGGTAGGACTACATCTACTATAGAGAAGAACAGTGGTGATCTCTTAGCTCTCCACCCATTCTCAAATCCAAACATGTGCAAGTTATCTGTTTTCACTGAAAGGTACTTTGTAAAGTGTAGGAAAAACATTTAACAGCTAGGTTAAGAGTCTCACTAAATGATTTTACTATATCTCTGAATATAAGTATTTCTCTCAGTGAATCTTAATTTACTGTGAGTAGGAGAATCGGGAAGAGAATATCTTGGACAAAAGTAAAGGAAGAGTCTCCCTACTCAGGCTTCCACTCAGTGGGTGATGAAAATTTTGTAATGATATCTAGTATCATCTTTAAGTTGTAAGCTGTCTGTGTAAAAGACGAATTTCAAAACCTAAAATTAAAAAAAATCAAAAAATCAAAAATCAGTGTTTGTGCAGCATTAACAAAAAAATAATCAATGAAAGCAATAAGTGTTGAAGAGCTAAGACATTCAAAACGAGTAGATGAGTAGAGAAACTAGTCCTGCAGCCCAGGACTATCTAGAATCTGAACTAAAACATAATATGCATTCCCCCATTGTGGTCAGCTGTGTCTGCAATTCCTTAAAACCAGAATCATCAATTTGGCAGTGTAGGATATTGGTACCCTCTGAGATACAACTGCCCACGAGATATATAGGCCTTGTGTGCATGGTGCTGATGATCAGAGGATCCAGGAAAGAAAGACAGAATGTCTGTACAACTGTACAAGGACAAAATAGAGACTCTTCTTTATTGCAAATTCATCTAGTTTTATAGTCCAAAGATTGTTTTGGTTAATATGGCCAATAGACAAAAGGAAAGGTGGTCACATGCCATTGTCTCAGAGATACAAGAAAGTCACAAGATGTTATTTGCCTTCCTAATACATCACAGTCTGGATATTCCCTATTAATAATTTAATAATGCCACACCCTATTTTTAGATAGTTTCTTTAATAGGATTTTATTTTAGAAGATATCAATATGTGCACTTGACCTTACTTGTTTCATATTGTATGATCCTGTATCTCAGCACAGATACCCCTAGCATCATCAGTTTTACTTTATATTCTAGACCACTTGAGGACAGACAAAGACATCAAAAAACTGTCTGATATAAATGCTACTGAGCCATCCTGATGCTTGCATAGCTAGCAGCAGAGTTTGATAGTAATAAGCTAGATGACAAATATTAATGTTTTCACTCTCTACCATGCTGCTGAAGGTGTTGAGGACTTCTGGGACCTGTATTATTTCATAATAGTCTAGAAGGGCCATGTCAGAGGCATACACATTCTCTGTTTTCCTGAAAGATGATTCTGGCTTTAGCAGCTTTCCAGTAATACCAATATGAACAGAAATACAAAACAGATGAGTGGAAGTTAGCCGACTAGACCTATACATGCAGAGTAACACCACTGGCTTTCACATTATGCCCGAGGGAGCTGTTCAAGTGATTTGATTGGACCCTTGGATATGTCCAGAAGAATTAGAGAAATACATTCCATGTCTTCACTATACTCAAATGTTATACAGTCATTTTGAGGTGACATTTTTCTCTGCAATCATTTATAACATGATGTCAATGAATGAGATAGGTCAAAAGCATTTGTACCACCACTAAAACAGCAAAATATTCCTATTTCACCTATGTCCAGACACTGTGTAGCAATAACAAATGTCCCCAATTTCCAGTGCTTGAGCTAAATAGCACAATTTAGAGGTAAGATTGCTGCAGTGGAATCTGTAATTTTTTGAACTTAAAAATGTCATAACCTAAGGGTAATCAAATACATTCTTCAAACACATCCAAGCTAAAATAACACCCTTGTCACAGACATTCACCAAAAAAGTGAGCAAACTGACAGAGGCAAGCATTACTTTTCAACTCTTATCTGTAGTTAGAGCTGGTTTGCTGTTTAGATAAGAGGGAAAATATCTGTGAAAGTACGAAGTAACACTTTCAGCGTGATTAGTCCTGTTTGATAAGCAGGGTAAAAAGCAAGCTTCCTCTCACTCCAGGCCTCCCATCAAATGTCTTGTAGCACTTCAGCTGCAGAAGAACGGCTTTTTTGGCAGGCTTGTTCCATTTCCTTGTCTCTGTCAGTTGGCTCTAATACCCATTTGGATTGGATATGAACAGCCACTACATCAGTATCTTTTTTTCCTAGGAGTTATTCTGTTCCTAGAGTCATCAGGGTGGTTTAATTCTGCTAGAAGTCCATCATATATTGCAAAAGAATGTAGAAGAAAAGTAGCCATATGATGAGGGAGCTAAATAACTCAGGCTTTGAATGCTTGTTCAAGCAATCAGTGGATCTTGCCCTAGTTCATTTAGTCTACAGAATGCTGACTTAACAGCTAGTGATGAGAAAATGTTCTCTGTAATTGGGAGCTCTCCAGCTACCTCTGTGGGAGATTAATGACAGAATAACCCTGCTCCTAGCACAAAGGGGACAGTATTTTTGATGATTATTCCAGTCATGAAGAGGTATCTGTACCACCACATGGATCAGTCTAATTAGTGTAGTGTTTTATTAGCTGCCATTTGTAGAAAGGTGATAGGGCAATTCAACTGTTCTTCTCTCCTAATGATACATATTCTGTCTTTGGCTATAAACATTCAATAGTTCCTCCATCTAGGAATGCCTTTGCACTTACCTTTTTGCTCCCTTTGCATTATAAATCTCTCAGTATAAAACACTGTACAATTCTCTCTTACTAGTCATGCAGGTGAAGGCAAGGGCCATCTCTGGGCCATTTGAGGCTATTTTAAAAAAGTTCTAGGGAGTGCGGTGAACAGGGTGTGGGACGGGAGCTTGCACGGCAGTTCGCACAGGCAGGGCAAGCAGGCAG
>VXBA01000526.1:224034-268867 GCA_013399895.1 Serilophus lunatus
CCCCACACTCCCTCCCCCGCCATGGCTTTCCAGTGTTCAAAAACCATTGTTCGCAAAAGTGTTCTGACACAAACAGAACCCCCCTCTGAATGATGTAGCTGTCTAGACCCTTGACTGCAGGGAATGTCTGAGCCTGCTGGTGGTACAAAAAAACCCCTGATCTGCTCTGTATGGTGGCAGAGCATAAGGAATAGGTAAAAAGACTAAAGAACACTTGAGAAAGTGAAAGGGAAATAGATCGGTGGAGTTACACACTTTCATCTCTGGCAGACGCTCACCAGGAGTCAGAGGAGCCCCACGCCGCTTGCTGTCAGGCAGAAGGAGGAGATCTAGTAGGTGAGGGGGAATGGAAACGGATCTCTTCTCGGGGAGATAACAAAATTCCCTTCCATCCCCCACCTCCTTTCCAGGTGCTGCAGAGGGTCTTGCAAGCAAGACTGAAGAAAATAACTTGCTTGGAGAGTCTCAGTTGCACTTCATCTGTCAGATGGATCACATGTGGGATTACACTGCACCTACAGGATGGCCGCAGGATCAGACCCAGCAAGAATGAAACTAAGAAGAAGCAGGTCCTGCCTTTCAACCTGATTTCCTTTTATGACCAGGTGACCCACCTGGTGGATGAGGGGAAGGCTGTGGATATAGTGTACCTGGACTTCAGCAAAGCCTTTGAACTAGTCCAACACAACATACTCCTGGAAAAGCTGGCAGCCCGGAGCTTGGACATGTGCACTCTGTGCTGGGTTAAGAATGGCCAGGCTCAGAGAGTGGTTGTGAGTTGGTGGCCAGTCACTAGTGGTGAATCCCACGGAGTAGTGCTGGGCTCAGTTCTATTTAATATCTGTACTGATGATATGGATGAGAGAATCAAATCCACCATTACCAAATTTGCAGATGATACCAAGTTGAGAGGGAGTGTCCATCTGCTGGAGGGCTGGAGGGCTCTGCAGAGGGGCCTGGACAGGCTGGATAGATGGGCTGAATCCAACAATATGAGATTTAACAAGTCCAAGTGTCAGGTTATACACTTTGGCCACAACAATTCCATGAAGTGTTACAAGCTAGGGAGCAGCCAGGCAGAAAGGAACCGTGGAGTACTGACTGACATCGGGATGAACATGAGCCAGCAGTGTGCCCATGTGCCCAAGAAGGCCAATGGCATCCTGGCCTGTATCAGGAATAGTGTGGACAGTAGGACTAAGGAAGTAATTTTCCCCTTGTATTCAGCATTGGTTAGGCTGCGCCTCAAGTACTGTGTCCAGTTCTGGGCCCCTCAATTTAAGAAAGCTTTCAGATGCTCAGACACATCCAGAGAATTGCAGAAAGGCTAGTGAGGGATCTTGAACACAAGTCCTATGAAGAGCAGCTGAGAGAGCTGGGGTTGTTTAGCCCGGAGAAGAGTAGGCTCAGGGGAGACCTTACCACTCTCTACACCTCCCTGAAAGGAGCTTGTAGCCAGATGGAGCTCGGCCTCTTCTCCCAAGCAACCAGTGACAGAATGAGAGGACACAATCTCAAACTGCACCAGGAGACGTTTAGGATGAGCATTAGGAAAAAATTCTTCACAGAAAGAATGATTGGGCTGCCCAGGGAGATGGTGGAGTCATCGTCTGCAGTGGACTGTTTCTTAAAATTTGCTTCTTCGTTGTCTCCTTGTCACCTGAATAAACTCGAGGCAGGGGAACAGAAGCAGGAGTGTGCTGTAAAACTCCCTTTGCCCCAGACCCCTTCCTTTCTCCTCACCACTCCTCTATTGTGAAACCAGCTTATTGCGGATCTTCCTCCAGTACTCAGTTGACATGTAGTTTGCCGCTGAAGATGGATGTGCCTTGAGAACTGAGATGCTCTTGCTGAGAGGGGAGGATGGCTGCACACCTGAGAGAGCTGAATCCACATCAAACTCATGAGCGAGCTGAGGAACTCTGAACCCTGAGATCCTGGGAGCCTGGACATGGGTTCGATCCAGAGATACAAGTTGCAGAAGAAACTTTGTTACAAGCTTCCCTGCTCTCCATGCCGCTGCTCTCCACACCTGGTCGAAGAGCCCACATGTGTGGCATAGAGACTTTGCTGCGCAGGAGATTCAAATGGGGAAAATACAGCTACAAAGAACTCTTTCTCCTGTTGAGAAGTCAGCTGAACTCCAGCAATACCTACTGTCGTGATACATTTTGAAAGCTGGGGTTTTGAGGCCTAATTTTTGAGATTTTTAAAAGTTAGCATAAGTAATTCTGTCTCTCTAGCAAAATGTGAAGTTAGCCTGAAAAATTTCTGTCTGAGAAACGGCAAAGCAGAAAGGAAACAATATCCTGCTTTTTGAAAACAATGGTAGAACTTTCTCAAAATACATCTGTAAGCAGCTTAGGACCTTTCAAGATAGTTTGGATCTCTCGCACAACAACAGCGATTTTCCCTTATCAACAGGTGCTCTGAAAGATATATTTTTCAGAGCCTTTCTCATTCTTTTCTGAAAAGCAGTTATAGCCACTATCAAAGTAATAGTGAAAGTTTTCAAAACAAAGACAGATGATCTAATGCAGGGGTCCTCAAACTTTTTAAACAGGGGGTCGGTTCACTGTCCCTCAGACACTGTCAGGGGCTGGACTATAGCTTGGAAAGAAATTAATTCCTATGCACACTGCACGTATTTTATTTGTAGTAGTGCACAAAAAACAGGAAAAAGAATGCAATATTTAAAATGAAGAACAATTGTAATCAACAAAAACAAATAATATTTCAATGTGAACTATGGGCCTGCTTTTGGCTAATGAGATGGTCAATGTTGGGTTCCATATTTGTCACTGCCAGTCATAGCGCGAGGCAGCCCGGGGGCGAGGACCGCACTCCGCCTGCCCGCCCTGTCCCGCCCCGGCCCTGCAGAGAGCCGCCTGCCGGGACTGCGGAAGGACGGGGGCTGTCCCCGTCCGAGAGGAGACGGCAGACAGGACAGAGGCGGCGGGTTCTGTAAATACCGGCGGGCCGGATTGAGGACCCTGGAGGGCCGTATCTAGCCCTTGGGCCGTAGTTTGAGGACCCCTGATCTAATGCTTAACCTTAGCCAATGGAATGGTTAAAAATAAGTGTATCTGCCAATTAAATTGTAACACAGTGGTATTTAAAAAGTATAAAAGATGTAAATTTTCTCATTAAAATGGCTTCCTGGACGAACCCCTGGCTCGCTCGTTTCTAAGTCCACCGGTCTGATTACAACAGCCTACAACAAGCAGCTCGTCAGAAAAACCCCAAAGCCTGGCTGCACATATGTGTGTGATGGCAGATAAGTGACCACTGAGACCATCGAAACACCTCGTGATATTCCAATTATTTTAACAGACACCGAAATATTATGACGGTAAACTTTTTCTATGTTTCTTTTAAACATAATTCTTAGCTTTTTTCCAACTTCTTCTGTCTTTTCCTTCTCTTCCTCTATATATTATAGTTAAACAAAGTTGACTTATCATTGTAAAATCCAACATCTGAGCTCATTTATCTCTTAATTCTTCTTATGGGAACTCACCAACTTTAGTTACAGATTTAACACTGTCCTGGGGGTGTTTAAGAAGAGATATGGCACTGAGTGGTTTATTTGATAAGGTGGTATTAGGTCATAGGTTGGTTTTGGCGATCTCCAAGGTCTTTTCCAACCTAGTCAATTCTGTGATTCTGGGTAGACCATTAAGAATCATAGATGGGAAATAAATGTGCATGAAGGAAAGAATGTATTTGTGGAGCAGAAACCTCTATTTTATTTTTATATAGTGGTGTATCTGATTAATTGTTCTGAACAAAATCCTCATAATATCAGACTCTTGGACTATATTTGACTTAAAATGACAATAGATCTGTTTTCCTCTTGCCAAGATTTTCCTGTGGTGTGGAAGAAAATCTTCAATAAAAAGGAAAATATCCTTTATACACAGACATGGAAAATATAATTTCTCACTTCTACATGGCCGTGTGGCTCTATAAATGCAGAACACTTCAGATAGACGAGCGAAATTTTAATGTTTGGTATTCCACAGCTAACCTTACTGATATTAAGGTAAATCTTTGTCTTTATTGCTCTACCTAATGCTTAATTCCTGAAGTTTTTACTCTATTAGGAATATATTTGAAATACAGAACAAGAACCATAAGCAAGTAGAGGAAGTAAAGAATAACTTCATTTTGTACAGTGTGCCCAAACAGAAATATCCTTATTGTTGTCTCTTGAAACCATCACCTTTTCTCTGTCTTTTTGCCACTTCACCTTTGCCTTCTCCTCTCTCACACTTCTATTCCCTAGAAAAAAAAACCATTGTTGCTTCTCCAGAGTGATTTTAGCCTCTGTATCATTTCAGATAAATTACTAGAAGCAGGTGAAAAGAGAAGTGTTGTAAAATGATTTTTCCATGTTTCATAAAATAAAACTTGTTACAGAGGTATACACTTGGAAAATACTCTGGAGAATTTCTCCCACCTGTTTTGTTTCTACTTTCACAGTCTCTCACACTTTTAGAAAACAAGTACTTAATACGATGCTTTCAGGACTCTTATTCTTCTCTCCCACAATGCTAGAAGACAGAATATTCTTGGGCAAGAGCCCTGCCCTTGCTATGTGCTGTCTCCCTCTGTGTCCCTGACAGCTGGAGATCAAAACAAAAAGGCTGACTAAATGTTCTTCCATGGCTCAGACCTATCAGAAGTTTTCTCAGCATCTCTAGTTATAACAAAATCAAGTCTTTGGCAGGACATTTTGGAGGTTATCCTCTGTTCCTCATTTCTTTATGAATTTTGGCTTACTGAACAAATGAAAATCAACACTTCCAAGACAGTCAGGTATCTCTATCCCATGCCCCAACAACTAATAAAACTGTCAATTAGTCTAAATTCATGTAGAATTTCTCTTTTAAGTGAATTAAATGAGTTGAGTAGACCCAACATTCCTTTCTCCCATGCAAAATAAATGTTTACAAGCATAGAAGATTTCTAGAGCAACATATAGACAAGACAGAGTAGGCAATAGAATAATTTGAATGAGCACTGGTTAAGCAAGATGAAATCAGGATTACCTGTCATGAAGCTCAGTGTTTCCTCTATTTTAGATTTATAAGGAAGAAATAGGAAAAAGGAAAATGAAATTTGCAAGCTTTTTGGAAACTTCAGCTTAGAGGAAATGTTTGTTGGATATTTAGAAGGTTGACATTTTGTAATCCTGATTTTGTTTTCATAATCTACTATTTTAACCATCTAATTTTCTTATTTCTCAACCATAACTTTAGTAGAGAGAGTTTTCCCGCAACTGTGATTTCTTTTTACTTTCATTTTTACTAAAATAGTAGTAAATCTGGTAATAAAGGAGGAAATATACATTGAGACAATGTCACCCTTCAGTAGTTAGTATCTGTCATGCAAGGGGAAGACCCTTTAAAACCCTCAGCGAGGGGAGATTTTCTTGACCTTTAGTGCTTTACATGTGTGTAAGTACCGCAGTGAAGCCGAAACAACCAGCCTGTTTTCATCCCCCCCATCTGTCAGTGGGGATCCTTCATCAACAGATTCATAGAATCAGAGGATGATTTGACTCCCCTTTTCAGGGAGGCTAAGCCAACAGCATGCAGACCCCTCAGTGGGTCCTGCCAAAATGTTATTCACTGCTGGCAGCTGCTAGAACCTCATAAAGGCCTCACAATTTAAGGAATAACACTCTTTGTTAATACAAATTGTGACAGTTTAATAAAGTTCGTGGCTTGTCGGTGATAGTGTCTGACTACAAAAACACATTTAAAGCAATATACAACACTATGAAGCAGGCTTTAATACTAATAGCAATAGTTAATGTTTGTATAATTCTTATACAACCGGCATCCCTATAGGGTAGAACATAAGCTCAGCCCATCAACTCATCCCATGGGGACGTTCATTGTTTCCAATGGCTGCCTGTTAAGAAACGACTAAGCATGCTGAAGCCCTGCTTCTTGGGATGTGGCTGGACATCACTGCTCACGGGAAGTAGAGAATAAATTTGTTATTTTTTTGCTTCGCTTTTGCATGCTCATGTTTTGTTTGGGCTTCAGTAAACTGCCTTATCCCAAACCATGAGTTGTTTACCATCTTATCCTCTTCCTCCTGCCTGGCTAGGAATGAGGGGTATAGAGTGACTGGGTGGGCACTTGGTGTCCAGAAGAGGTAAGCCTGTTACCTCTTAGTAGTTGATTGATTCTATCTAGTGTCTTACCTACTATTGACCTGAAGAGAAACTGTTCATCCTGAAGACAGAGTCTTGAATATGAACTTCCTTACAAATAGCCCAGAAAATTCTGAAATCTTTTTTTCTTAATATCACCTTGGAGACAGTTTGGGCCTAATGAAAATATATTTTAGGTCTTAATGTAGTAATCACTATGAGAAAGTTGCACATTTTTAATCATTTAAAGATGTCATTTAAACATTATCTAGCCTCTATGAATATTTGATGCTCATTAAATATTCCCTGGAAAACTAAAAATAACACTTACATTTGTTAAAGCATTTTGGCAGCAGTAATATACCCAGCATGCTTTTCACTTCTAGAATTAGTAATACATCTTCTTTCTGCAGGCACATCACAGTCCTAAATATTAGAAATATACTTTCTTAAAGATGGAGGACAAGCTATCTGGAAAAGGTTAGAGGAGGAAGAATCAGAAGTAGAGCTACAAGGGAGGAACCATAAGATGTATTAGCATTCGATTTCTTCTGTAAGAGAAGTTTGTCATGAAACTTTGCTTTAAGAAAATGTATTCTGTATTTCAAAGTACTGTAGTGCCTAAAAAAATCAAGCACCCTCTTCACACTGCAAAATATTTGAAAAATGAGATAAAGGAACATAACAAAGTGGTCAAAATAATGTGCATTCCATTACTTTGGTTATTTTCCCTTTTCCTAATTCCACCATACATATATGTGTACATCTGCACATGCACACACATACACGTACACTTTGTCTGATTAATTTAATTTACTTACATATAGTGAAGCTATCCTGACAAAATCCTCTATGTAACAATTGTTGTGTAAATCTGATTTGTATATATTTTTAAGTCAGTTAATCTTTGTCTCAATTTTTGTGACTCAAAATGTCACAGGATAAGTGTCATTCAAAAAAGATTCTTATTTTGTCATTATGAAATGTATTGTATTTGCATTCTGATGCTGTGTAGGAAGAGCTTCCATTTTAGTTTATCTAAAAGTGTTTGTTATTTTGTGTAAGGCTGATGTGACTATAGGCATTATTAAATAATTAATAGAACATGCTTAGACCATGACACAATGTCCAAAGAATGTTAACATTAGATATTAAGAACTTGTGATTTTGCCATAGCTGTAAGACATTGGTAGAAGCGACCCCTGCATAATACGTGATCATTATTTCTTTTATGCATTGGCTATGTTAAACCAAAACAAATCGAGGAGTAGATGAATTTGCAATAAACTCTCTCTCTCTCTCTCTTCTGAGTCCATTTTTGTCCCTTCACTACTCTCTTCGATATAGTCTTTCTTTCCTGGATGCTCTGAAGCACCATGTGACTAAGGCCCTATCTCTCTTGTAAGCGACTGTGACCCAGAGGGTCCCTATCCATCGCTACCAAATTGTTAGCCTCATTTCTGGGGCAAAGAAACAGTTGCTATATGTGGCTTCTGTTCATTCCTCTCTAATGATAACAACCAAAAAGCAGTAGTTCTTCTACTGTCTGTTCAGTTACTGACATATTTTTTACTGAATTATTCATACACCTCCTGCTTTTAAAATTGCTTTCTCATGATAGATTTCCATTCCAAGCAGAGTAGCACTGTTAGGAATTTCTTAACTGCTCTATCAGTTAAGGATATTCCCTGTATAAATTCTTGAAGAAGCTATAACAAGCTTTAATACTCACAAGTCATCAGCTGTGTGTCCCGAGTGTGCGAATTCAGCAAGGTTGCCATTCCTTTCTTAACCTTTGCTCCAGAGTCTGTAATGTGAATTAACACTTAGTTATATTAGTGAAGTCAGGAAAATGAGATGTTTATAACCACAACTCAGGAAATGAATGTTTAAATGTCAGTTGTTAGTATGGTCATAAACCTCCTTTGCAACATCAAAAAATGGTATTTTTCACTTTAGAAGAAGGCTAATTAAGTTCGAGGACTCTCTTTAAATTCTCAAATAGCTATCAAGGTGTGAAGGTCCCTTGTGTATAATCTATTTTGGTTGAAAATGCTACAGGAAAACAAGAGCAAGCTAGAGAGACAACTGGAGGAGCAATGGGGCCATGGATTAAAGCCACATACATTATTCAAACATTTCTTTGGCTTCAGTGGAAAATTGAATTAAATATTTTTAAGTTTTCATTGTTTAGATATGAAATATAGTTCTTCCTTCCTGGAGAGGTAAAAGTGTCTTGTCTGAATGGCAACCAGCCAGCATGAGGAAGGTGTATAAGTACTAGAATTAAGTGAATACCAGATTATCTTGTTCTCCACATAAATTGATACATAAAGAGGCTTATTGTTTTGGTTTTTTGTTTTGTTTTGGGTTTTTTTGTTGTCTTTGTTTCTTTTGTTTTGTTTGTTTCATGTGGAGGGTTTAGTTTGGTTTTGGTATTAATTTTGTTGGCTTTTTTTGGTTTTATTTTTTTTTATTCCTGCACCCCCAAGGAACCATTTATCATTCAGGTTTCTGAAAATCATGGCTCTGTTTGTTCTGTAGGTATGAATATATGAGTAGTTGTGGCTCATAGCTTTCACCAGTGATTGTAGCCATTCTGATACGGTGCTGGAATTGAAGCTGCAGTGAGCTATACAAGGGCTTAGAGATCTGGAAAAGAGAGAGGCAGCCCCAGAGTGAGCACAGCAGCCCCATAGCAGTAAGAAGAATCAGAATCCATGCTGTCTGGGCCCAGCACTCAGAAAGTACAAGAGATATTACAGTTTTTACAGTAAGGAACTGCAGATAGAGAAGAAATTGGACATTAAAATTTTTGTTGATAACTCTATGTTATCATATATTTAGTAAAAAAGGCAAGCTAATTGATTTACAGGAAGCAAACTACCAGATTTTAAAATAAGCTATAGCAATGACTGGGTTTCTAACAAAATATGAGAAAAAATTTAGCTACCATGTATTTGAAAAGTTTTGAAACAGTACTATCAAGAGTTGAAAATATGCAGATATATTTATAACAGCAAGAAGCAAATAATTGATGAGATCCTATTCTGAAAGCCAAATAATTATCCCATTGAGAAGGATATATATGCATCCGATGTGTATATATATATATATATGTATATCATATGTATTACTAGCATGAATACATGCCTAATTCAGATTTTCCTGTTTATGAGCTACGTTATTCATTAAGAGCTTATACACTAAACCTAGTGTGTTATGCCTGTTTTGTAGCTGAATTAGTCCATTTCCTGCATGAGTGTTGATATATTTGGATTTTGATCTTTTGTCAGTTAATCTGTTAAGGAAAATCTCACCTTTGCATCTCTTTGCATTGCCCTTTATAGAGTTAAATATACTTCTATCTTGCTCCTGTTTTTGCTGGCTTCTTCTCGGTGTTTACATGTCTCCTTCAAGGTCAGGGCCTGAATGTGTGTGAACAGGACTGCCTGCAACTTCATTCTCCTGCACTCACCAAGGAAAAACAGGCAGAAGGGTCCTGCTGTTTAAGAAAATAAGGCAATCTGGAGATATCTAAGAGAAATTAGAGGGAAAAAAAGTAAATAGAAAGATAGAAATGAATTCTAAAGTTCAGTAAAGCAACGAAGTTTCCCAAGTTTTTAAATAAGCTTTCAAATACAAGTCTAGGCTGAGAATCCTTTCATTACTGTCACCTTGGCTCTCCTAATACAGCAACCCTTCTTCCTTAAGAGAAATATAACTTTTCTTCAGAGCAGCTGGAACTGTGGCTGCAAAGGAGTGCTTTTCTGATATTTTCTGAGAAGACAGCAGCCGTTCACTCTATTTTGTTATGAGTTGTAAAAAGTAACTCTTGGTGGTGAGATCTAAAGTAGCCAGTAATTTAGTGCAGTAGCTGCTGTCCCTGGGAAGGGCTGTAGGCTGGGATAGATACTCAAACCAGAGAATATGGTTTAGCTCCCTCCTAAACGAATCTACGTGTAGATCTAACGTGTATCAGAATTTCTCTGCAAAGAGAACCAACACAAGACAAACTAGGTTAAGTGAGGTTTTTACTTTAAGAGCACACTATCACTGTACTAAGGCCCTTTCTATTCTGCCTCTGAATAAAAAATTTATGACAGTGTATTGAAGCAATGAGTGAAAGAAGGGGCTGATAAAAAACCAAAACAAATCTTACACAATTTTTTTCCCATTTTGACAATGTTTTTCCAGGTTTGTGCACTTGCAGACGTAGAAGAAAATGATTTGCAAGCTGATTGAAGAAATCTTCCTAGTGTTCTGTAAATAACAAGTTAAACAAAACCAATTCAAGTTCTAGTCTTCTAGAGGAAACTAAGAATATGACTGAGTGCTGTTTGGATGCTCATACCACATAGGCAGGATCAATAACGGGGATAATTATTTTAATACTGAGCTATAAAATAATAACTCACAGAGCAATTCTGTTGGGATAGATTTCCAAATCCTTTCACTGCTGCCTTTTCCAGAGAATTATATTCTATTTTGGTTCACCCACAATTTAACACATAACTGCTATAAGTAAATGAACTGTAACATGCCTTCTTTCCCATTATGTTTCTCCAGAGACATTTCTGCTATCAGAAAGTTTCTCCCTGCTGGGTATTACCCCTTCCATAAGGGACAAGAAGTGAATTTCATTTGATTACAGTAACTTCTAAGAAAACTGCTGGGTTTGTTTGGTGATTTTTTTTTTTTGGCAGGGGGAGGGTGGGGGGCAGGGAGGGGTTGTTGGTTTTGCTGTTTGCTTTTTTTCATTTGGATTACAAATAAGGAATGTATCTTCAATTATTTGTAATAGTTCATAGTATAGCATATATATCTATATATAGAAAGCACCAAAGGCACAGTAACGTTCTTCCAAAATGAAAAAGTCTTTATCCACAATTGCTTCTAGAGGCTTTTGGGAGAAAATATATAGCCAGCTGGAGCTCCATACTAGGACATTTCTTTTTGTCCTTCAACTACTTCATGTCAGTAATCCTTAAGATTCTCTGACTGAAAAAAATTACATTAACAAATTGAGCAATAGGATTGTTATGAGGTCATGTTTTATCATGGTTGTAGTACAGAAGAGGGAATCAGATAAATATTACATTTTAATCAGAATGCTATAGATTTCCTAAATACTTCTGAAAGATACTTTTTAAAAAGCTTATTTCACTTCTTGTAAAGCTTAAAACTTCTATGCTGAAAGAAATGAATACACTTCAGAATCACACATAGAGAAGTGGATGAATACAAAGTGAGATAGTGCAAAACAGGATGGCACCACTGCACTCCCTGGTGATATCACACTGCTGGCATTCTCTTCTCTCACCAAAGGACAGGGGAGGGAAAGGCACAACTGTATTATCTTAGCTGTTGTGATAGATTAAGCCTGACATGTTGCCAAATCTCATGTGTATTAATAAGTTTCTCCCACTGATTCCCAATGGCACTCAGATGGGTTCATTGGTAGATTGTGGCAGACATTTAAATGCTTGAGCTGGGCAATTTGAGATGAACTGTCATGATTCATTATCCCTATTGAGGGAACAGTGCCAGGAAGTATCTGGCTGATGACTTGAGAGACACCTAGTAAGCAAAATAAAACACCAACTCACTCAGCAAATCTCATACCATTGCTAAAGGGTCTAAACCCAATGACCAATACAACACACTGCCACATGAAATAAAACAAGAATTAAAAGCTGTTGTTATTAGGGACTTAAACTTAAAGGCTGGCAAACAATATGCTTCCAAATCACAATTTATCACCAACAGACAGCTACTGCCTGCCCCTTGCCTTCAGCATGTATTTGTGTGTCTGTAAACACAGATTGGAAGCCAGTGAATTACTGGTAACAGGAATAAACTGTTCCTGATTTATTTTTAAATGTGAGGGTTTTAAATGTCTCTGCTTCCTTTTAAGGAGCTGGTAGTTGACAGCAATGCAGAACTGAACTAACTAACAGGACTAACTAAAAATTTTGAAGGAGCAGGGTGATAATGGGAAGACTGATGGATTGCTTTTGAGTCTAGCTTATATTCTTTCTCCTTACGTACTGTAAGCAGAGTTTAATTGTTTTACCTTCTTTAGTTTCGCTGGTAATACACAGTATTTTCAGTGTGGTGAAAATAAATCCTTATACAAATTTCTAGAGGATTTACTGTCCAGTAGTCTGACTATCGTGGAATGCTGTGCTTCTATATTTAAAAAACCCAAACAAGCCCCAAAAAGTTCTTTGATAGAGCAAGAAGAATGCTAAAACTCTATGGGACAGGAACCATATTTGCTTTATAACCTTATATAAGGTGAAACAGAGACACACGTCTTAGCCCTGCTGAAAAATGATTTTTCTTTATGAATGAATGTTTTTTTTAAGGGACATTTTTTGTTCTTTCATTGCTAGATAATCCAAGCTCTCAGTTTTCTTCACCCGTCATTGTAATTATAAAAATGTTTGCATACCTTTGTGAAGAAATGAATGAACCATTTTTATCCAGATTCATCTAAACATTTGTAATTAACTATGCTTTAGTACCAGGATTGAATCTACTGGGTAAAAGTTACCTTTAATAAATTTACAGTTTTTCCAGTCATATTTGAAGTCCCTAAACTGCTGCTAGTAAAGCTTGCCATTCATTGCTGTCTTTTATCTGCCTTTTTCCCCCTCATCTGTATGCATTTGTTAAAGACCTGTCAGCATGAACAGTTTAGAGATGTGATTATTTAGCCCTTTTGGTGGAAGAAAAAAGCAACTAAAAATACCTGAGGAGCAAATAAAATGCAGCATTCTTTCATACTTGAATATATATTTAGGCCATTAGAGAAAATGAATTTTGTGACCTTTCCTGCTACTATCCTTTGTTGTGCAATGTTCAGTGTAAATGGTAGCTTTTGCTTTGAAAGCAAATTCTGTAAGTTACCATTAGGGTACCCAGCTGCTTGAGAACCACAATGCAGAAAAAAAAGGACAATGACAGGAAGGAATGAAATGTTTTTGCAAAGGTACTATGGACAAAGATATAACTATGTTGTATTAGGATTCTTTTATGTATGTCTTAGTTTGCAAGTGGAAACACACCTATTTGTTTTGTCTCGATGATGCTTTGATTTGGAAAAGCTCTTAAGGAATCCTTTCATCTGTCATTTTATGTTGTGGCACAATGATTTGGCAGGTTTATAGGCAGTACAATTTGGCTAAATTGAAATCTGTAGCCAAAATAAAGCTCAGTGGGATCTCAATTTGTTTTTAATACCTTTCAGTGTAACTAAAAGGATCTAATCGAAGCTCTACGATGATTTATGCTTTAAAAATATGTAGTATAGAACAACTTCAAATTTTTACATTTTATAAAAAATGCAAGTCACAGTGTAACTATCTGGATAAAAACTTGAGACTTTAGACGTGGGGATTTTTAACAAATTGATAGATTCAAAATTTATCTTGTCAATTTAACATCATATTCTGGGTTTTTTGGTGTTTTCTTCTTGCAAGGAACGAGAGCTTCTGATTCTTTGAACATCAGCATACACTCTGTCTCTCAAAAAAACCAAACAAACCCAGAACAAAACATATACTAAAGGTAGTGTGCTTCAAAGTAAAACTCCTCAAAGAATAAAAACTCTGAGACTCTGAGATGTGCTGCTTATTGATGTAATTAATAAAACATCATGTGAAGTAAATGCAAGGTGTTGCATTAAAATTTGTGTTTGATAAAAGTGGTTATCCACTCTTTAATATCTCCTCTAGGGATACAGAACCTTATATATGTTATCAATCAGTGACATAAGCAGTAGGAAAATAGAAAAGACAGATTTTTCTCTAACCTATTCTATAGAACGATGGGCAATTTTAGGTTGAGTAGGCAAGAATTTAGGCTCTGCCATACCTGTGATAAGATGTAGCATTCATTTATCACGTGTGTGTGAAAATCTAACATACTCCAGAAATAAAAAAATCAATAAAATGAAATTAATCCTGTTCCTTTGTATTTGCAGTCAGTAGTGTGAAGTAGGTTTCAGCTTGATCATAAGTTTAAATCAGCTCAGATCAGAAAGAATCAGAAAGATGCCCCCAGATGGTTGTTTTAGGGCAGGTTTTGATAGTTTTGAAAGCAGTTTCTAAGGAATGTATGATTGACTTTCAGACCACACTAGGGTAACTAAAACTGATTGTTACCCGCTTTTGCATTGTCAGGCAAAAGTCTGGGGAGGGAAATAGCTTATAAAATTAAATAATCCTAGATATATAACCTGCAGAGGTCCTACTTTTAGACCATGGTACTACCTAAGTAGCTACTTAGGAAAAAATTTGTGGTAATTCTTGATTTCATATAGAGTAATCATTGTTTAGGACTGTCGGTTCAGAAGCACAGGAAACCATGGTAGGAATTTACAATTTTAGCTGTAGACCGAAGCCAAAATTCTCCCTTATGGGACAATGACACTCTTAGATAATAATTTAATAGAAAGATTTAGAATCTGTTCCTCATCTACAAGATGTGTTAGTGAGCGTCATAGCACTCATTTACACTGTGGCTTTAGATACACTGTGACTATGTCAAGTTTTACCATGCGTATTGCACAGAATATAAGCAGGACTATTCAGGAAAAAAGATAGGACTGTTCAACAAAAATGCAGGATTGGGTTTTATTGTTCCCTAAATAAATAGAGTAGAAATTGGAGAGTATTTGACAAGTCAAAGGACTTCCTGTTTTATTCTCTTTCACCCACATATATGAAATACAAATTCATGTACAGCCTCAAAGAGGCTAGCTGTGGGGTTTATTCAAATGAACTTAGAATATCCATCCATCCTTCCATCCATCCATCCATCCAAAGTCTGCCACCTTCTCTGTCCTTCTGTGATCAGCTTTGTCTTTTCATGCCAGTTTTATACACACATATATTTGTGGTGGGCATCACTCCTGCATTCTAAGGGTTTTTTGAGTTTCTTAGAAGTGGCTAGCACAGAAAATATGCAGTAAATTATACAAGAAGACAGGAATTTATGTCAACAAACGCAGTAAGATGTTTGTTACTTTGTAAATAAGTATAATATGTCTTACATATTTTTCTCATTCTTTTTTCTTTCTAACTTTCTGGTTGCCATTTGTATGAGTATAGGAGAAAGTCATCTGTGAACAATGAACTAATTCAATTTTGATTTGCTTGTAAACTTTTCTAATTTATTTTAAATCAATAGTTTCTTACCAGAGGGCTGACCATGCATTACAAAATTGAATTGCAAAACAAAATTATATTTGACAATTTGAAGGTTTCTGACTGTCAGTCATTTTCTGGGGGTATCCTTTCTAATCACAAAAATGGTAAATCAAGATTCTTTGCCACTCTTGATTCTTTCTGTCAGAGGACTTAAATAACATGTCTTGACTATGCAATAGTGTAGCTTTGGGCTGGAAGGTGTAAATGCATTTAAAAAAATCAAATCAAGTCCTTTTTGTAGGCCTCAGGATGCAAGAAAAATCCTTCTCTTAAATGACATTTTAAGATCTCAAACTCTGTCTTTTACAATAGTATCCTTAGCATATGAAGTTCTATTTCATTCAATAATGAGTCTAGCTAGTGTAGGTACTCATTAGCCGCGATTAGGTGCATATAGAACTACTCAAACCTGTCATTGTTTTTTTGCTCCTATACTTGTAACAGTAGTAATATTTTTTTATATGTAGTCACAGTTATTCGTGATTTTAGACCAGAAGTATTTGGTTCATGTTCCAGGTGGCCATGAAGTGCTGCAGAGTGAGAGCTGCGAAATCCTAGGTGGCCACAGATTTGTTAGAATGCAAAATAGTCAGAAATAGAGCACCTAGTGAGAACATTCCTTTTTTCTTAAAAGATACTATATCTAGACACAATCCTTTAATTTACAATGTCAAGAAATGAAAAAAGATAGGATTTTAAATATAGAATACTGTCATTTTCAAGATCCATTGACAGCTGGTTTAGTTATGTTTCAAAATAACTTTTTTTTACATCACAAGTGTTAAACTGAAGTAAAAAATTGCCTTAGATATCCTATGTGTGAAAAGTGCTAAAGTTTTATACTGAGGTGGATTAAATACATCAAAATGTTTATCTTTGACAACATTTAGCTATCATAATAATGGTTAAGGTTTTAAATCACTAGGTATTTTGTAGGTATGTACTTAGGCCATATAGCAAAGTTATATGCAAATAAAAAAATGTTGGAATGTATTCCTGATTTCCCTCACTTAAGAGCCATAATCACAAAGAAAATCTCCTCCAATTTTCCGTCATATTGCACAAAAAAAATATCTCTAATTACTGTTTTCCAAACAGATGAAACAGAGAGATGCCAAATATTGCCTAGGTTTTAATTTAAAAAACAAAACCAAAAAAACAACCCTGCTACTTTATATTTTTTTTAAATCCTGTCTAGATTTTAGGTGTTTCTTTAGTTTTCATAGCAGAACCCATTCCATCCCCACATTGGGATCCATCATCATGTCTGGTCATGACTTGCCATGCAGGCTGACATGCTATTCTGGCTTTAGCCTGTCCTCACCACTCTGACCTTGCCTGATCTGGGTGCCTGGCTGAGCCTGACCAGTCAGGCGCAGACTTTTGTGGTTGGGTCCTGGCTGGTGAGGCCCCTGTCCCACAGGGAACTACCTTCTGCAGTCCCTGCCCCACAGTCTTTCAGAGGTCAACGGACAATTACCATGTCCTGGCACAAAAAAGCCAATGGCATTTTATTCATTAGCTTTGCAGGACAGGTGTTTCAGTGCTTTACTAGGGAGAAAAAACCAAACAAACCCACATGTCTGAGAACATAATTAAAACAAGGATGTGTTTTTGTTGATTATTGGATTAGGACTGTAAAGAGATAGCTAACCAGTCATAGCTAATCGAAGTCGTTGAATCACAGAATCACAAAATCAACTAAGATGGAAAAGACCTCTTAGATCATTGAGTCTAACCTTTGACCTAACTCAACCCTGTCAACCAGGCCATGACCCTAAGTGTCACATCCAGTCTCTTCTTAAATGCCTCCAGGGACAGTGACTCAACTGCCTCCCTGGGCAGCTCATTGCAATGGACAATCACTCTCTCTGTAAAGAAATTCTTCCTAGTGTCTAACCTAAACTTCCCCTGGTGCAGTTTAAGACTGTGCCTTCTTGTCCTACTGCTGGTTTCCTGGGAAATGAGACCATCTGGTTACAAACTCCTTTCAGGTAGTTGTAGAGAGTGATAAGGTCTCCCCTAAGAAAGCAGCTGCCTATATGAAGAATGTAAGAATTAGTTATACAAGAAAAGATTTGTCTTAGATACTGTGTTTGAGCTCTTCTTAATATACTATTGTTCATTTATTCAAGTTTGGGTAAAGAAGGCTCTACTGCTTGTTATTTCATCAATTTTAAGAAATACATCCTTACCATTCCAGCACAAAGGAGTATGGAACTGTTGTTCTTGCATTTGAGTCAGGGAAACAAGGACAGGGAAATGAGGTGTTGGAAGGTTGAGCTAAGTGTGAATTAGGAGATTTGGGAATGCTTCAGACCCTGGATCAGTTAAGTTGTTCACTGTACTGATTACCACTTGGATCTACCCATTGTCATAGGAGCTGTGGGTTAATACTGGAAGAAAACATAAGGGTGCAAGTGACTTCAAGAGTAATTTGACAACTAGGACAGTGTACTAACTATGATTTATAGTCTCTGCTAGATAGAACCACAAAGCCTTTGTTAAATTCTGAAGTAGGTGTTTTCAAAGTCAGAAGATATCTGCTCCACTTACCAGACTGTTGCTTTAGCTATTTTGTTAACATTATGCTCAATCTCTTGTGACAAAAAAATTAAATGGTCAGCTGGATTGTTTAAATGCCACTAAATGTTGCTGTTTCTATGGTTACAGTGACTATAAATTATTATAATAAGTAATAACTATGGTAGTATTTGAAGAGCTGCACTGTAAAACTGAAGAAGCAGTAAAACATACTGTCTGGTACCACCTTCCCATTTCCAAGTCATCCTAAACTCTCATTCAAGCTTCCTTTTCTATCCCAATGAAAATGATACCTTCATGCAATGATACCTTACGGTGTGGCAATTTCCAAAAATTTTGAGTAAGGGAGGAGCAAGGTAATTTTTGTATTCTTGTATTTGGGTTTGCATTTGCAGTCACACTGAATGAAATTCTCTCTCTCATTTAACATCTACATACTGTAAATTACATTTAAATACCAAGGTGGTATTTAATGTAGCCAGGAAAAAAAAAAAGAAAAAGAAAAATAATTAATGATAGTCCATTATTGCCCTGAGTTCAAGAATATACTTTTAGCCACGCTAAAAGATTCACATGGGCATGACTAGTTTTTATAACCCCCTTAGGCAATGCTGAGACTATAAACATGATGGGAATGATGTCTTACCATGTGTGTCTAATAGCACCAAGAGAGTAACTAGAAATGGTGCTGACACAGCAATTGGCTTATATTAAAGGTTTAGCATAATGCTGAAATCCCCTTGACTGCTTGGCTTTTAGATCATTAGAAGAGGCTATGGGAAGAGACTGTCCCAAAAAACATGCTAGTGAGGTATTTACTGGTGTCATAAAAAAGCATATATACTTGTATCTGTTTCTCTGTGGCCAGGTTTTGGTAGCAGCAGCGGGGGCTGAGGAGGAGGCTTCTTCGAGAAGCTGCTGGAAGTTTCCCCATGTCCAGCAGAGCCAATGCCAGCCGGCTCCAGGCTGGGCCCGCCGCTGACCAAGGCCAGGCCAATCAGCAGTTGAAGGAACACCTCTGTGGTAACATATTTAAGAAGGAAAGAAGAAAAAGTTAGAGGGAGACGAAGATGGCTGCCAGACAGGAGCAGGCTGAGAACCTATGAACAACGCAGACACCAAGGTCAGTGGAGAAGGAGGACCAGGAGGTGTTCCAGGCACTGGAGCTGAGATCCAACTGCAGCCCATAGTGAAGACCAAGGTGAAGCAGGTTGTCTCCCTGCAGCCCATGGAGGACCACAGGAGTGGAGAGATCTGCCTGTAGCCCATGGAGGAGCCCACATCAGAGCAGGTGGATGTCGGGGGAAGGCTGTAGCCCGTGGGAGACCCATGGTAGAACCAGGTCCTGGCAGGGGACTGTAGCCTGTGGGGGAGAGGAACCCACGCTGGAGCAGGATTCTTCTGTTAGGACTCATGGCCCGTGGGGCCCACACTGGAGCAGCCTGTGCCTGAGGGACTGCACCCTGTGGAATATCAGCCATGTGGTAGCAGTCTGTGAAGGGCTGCTGCCCATGGGATGGACTCTCGCCGGAGCAGTTTGTGAGAGGAACTGTATCCTGTGAGGGATGGACCCCATGGAATGCGGTTGGAAGGACTCTTCTCCTCAACCAGCGGCTGAGAACAGGAGCTGACCACAGTAACACACCCCCACCGCCCCCCCCACCTCGCCTTTTCCCTTGACCGGTGCGGGAGAGCAGGTTGGATGTAAGAAGGAGGGGGTGGGGGGTAAAAGGTGTCTCTTATTGTCTCTCACTCTTCAGCTCTGATCTTGTTAGTAATAAACTTAACTATTACTCCCACATGGAGTCTTGTTTTGCCTGTGACGGTGGTTAGCAAAGAATCTGTTATGGTCCTTAACTCACAAAACTTCTTGTTATATTCTCTCTCCTCTATTGCTGGGCGAGCTGGAGTGAGAGAGTAGCTGTAGTGAGCCCCTGGCACTCAGCCCGGGTTAAACCACTACAATATCGAAGCACTTGTTCTGCTTTCAGAGGGATCTGGACAAATAAGGCTGGGGAAATCCAGGTATATGTGTAGCCCTAACTTATTTATGCAGTAAAGGGACAGCATGGAACAGTGAAATGTATATTAAAGCAATGTGCAACTATGTGAGATTAGATAGATAGACAGACAGATAGACAGACAGATACGTAGATGTATATATGCATACACATGTATCCGTATGGATGATGCTTAAGATTTATGAAACCCGTGTAAGTTGACACATAGTTTCAGTCCCTGTTGACTGATGAAAGAATGGAATAATGCCACTGCAATGAGAAGTTACAGAGGGATTTAACAAAGTCAAGAGCATTAAAACTAGACTCTGAAAAATAGATGTGTTCATACATGAGAACTTCTCTCTCTTATTTATTATATTTAAAAATTCTGATATAAGACACGCTTTGTTGCAAGTGGAAGATATTCTAAGAAAATAACAATTTTCAGAAAATAAAGATTAAAAAATATTAAATTTATTATAAAAACTATCCTCAGACAGAGAATTTCTTCTAGCAAATATTTCCATGGAACAATTTTGACTGGATTTTCTTTCTTCTTCAGAAGTACACTACATGAGGAATTGTTTTTTTTTCTTCAGTGTAATTTATCTACCTGCTAGGAAATCTAATTCATTTGATAAACACACAGGAAAATGAGTCACTCAAACATTGAAATTACAAGGAAAGCAATTTATACACTAACAGACATAAGACTTCAAAAACTTTGAAAACAACTTTGTAAATATTTGTTCAGATTTAGTGCTGGCATTTCTTATTCTTCTGCTTTCCTATATGAGAATTTCTTTGTTTCAGCCCTTCTTGTGAAAAATTTCTCCTATGTTTTGACATTCCTCATTACTTTCATTTGCTATCAATTTTTGTTACTTGAGTTGCTTGGGCATTCAAGTAATAAGCCTCCCACTGGTTTGTTTTTTTAATGATTTCTATAATTCATGGTTTTAGGTCATATCAACCATGTCTCAGTTAACTATAAAAGTGAGTTCTTACTTTTTCATTCTCCCTTAGTTTAATAATATAAAGCCTAAATTCAATGCAGCCCTAAATTATGAGCTCACCCTTTGTCCCTAAAGTAAATCAGTTACTTTGCCAGCCATATCAGAAAATTTCTGTCAGACTGAATTATCAGTAAAGGTCAGTTTGGATTATTACTTTATATTTATGTTATCATGCATACTGCTTAGTGATTAGCCTGCAACAGTTCCCCAGGCTGCAGTACATCTCACTTGACTCAGTTTATGCTTCCTGATAGCCATCAAATGTTCTTGAGGATTAGTAATTAAAGTCTATTTTTATATTACTTATAATATTTTACATAAAAGAAAGATACGATAATTCAGAGAATGAGTGTACAATTGTGTAACTAATTTAGATGTTCTAAGATATAGTTAAGAGGAATTCAATAAAAATATATGTGAAAATTGGGCATCACATATGAAATTCTCTGTTATACATGCAGTGGCCTCATTTGCATGTACAGCTGTAGATATTTAAAAAAAAATGTATGCAGCATCATTCATATGCTACCATACCAAAAAATGCCTGAAAACAAGGCTTCTGGTGAACTGAGGTACCTTCCCTCTTTCCTATGAAGGTTTCCTTAACACCTGTATAAGACTAGTGTCTCTGGTGGTAAAAAGTGTCTAGAAAGACAGACGGCTGATTGTGAATTTCTTGGAAATGGAGAAATCCACTGGAAGTGTAAAGAGTCCGCAGCTCCCAGTAGAGGACATACCACTTCATATTGTAGTTCTCATGAACCGGAATGTAAAGGCTACTGTCTGGGTACAGGGAAGGATGAGAATTTCAGACAAGAATTTCTTGTGTCATGGTGTTGTAAGTATCTAGAGGGTCCTAGCTTTCAGCTGAGACAGCTCTCTCAGAATCAGCCTTCTCTGTAATGGTTGTAGCATATTCATTATGCATCTTGTCTATTCTGTGGATTAAATCAGGCCTGTTTAAAATCTTATTTCTGTGTAATTGCTGTCAATATTTGTTAAACTTCATTGCAAAAACAGAGCCAGGCATGGAAATCAGCCTCACTGGTGACAGAATACATTAAATAGAAAGAGGTAATAGCCAGTCTTACGCTGTATTTGTCATTTAGGACAGGTTTTAATTTAAATGCTACTGAACAATTCGGATGATCTCTAAAACAATAGCAACATAGCTCCTGTAAATTTAAAACTGGTACATAAATGCATATTTTTTATTATGCTGTCCTAATTTGAACTTTATAACTCAGCTTCTAACTCTTCCTTCTCAGAGTTTGTGGAGTCAGACCATACTGATAGAAAGACCTACAGTTTCCTGTAGTTTTCTATTTTTATAGTTTTAAATTTTCAATGGCACTCAAATGTTTCCTCGTGAAATTTATATCAATTTTGGTCATTTTGGTCTAAAATTATAGATGTCTTAAAGTAGTTACTCTTTTGGAAAGCTTTTCAGTTCATTGAACTTTTCAAGTGTCATTAAATTGACAAACTTGTGCGAGAAATCTTATAAGAACAATGCCTCTGTGAAAGCAAAGATATTCCTGAAAAAGTCCTATCATGTCCATGAAATAGTAAATGTCAATTGTATTTCCTGGGGAATCTGAGGAACTAAGAAAGGTTAAGAGACTTTTTCAATGACAAAAATGAGTCTGTCTTGGGTTCTGGACTAGAAATAGATATGCATATCTTGGTCCTATGTATTAAGCCTTAGTTATAGCCCATCTGATCTGGGTAAAGGGCCTTGGAAAGACACATCAGTGAGAACATTTGAATTCAAACAGTAAAGAAATCATCATCAAGTCTCAGCAAAGATCCAAAATCAGAGGTTATATTTCCAGTGTTGGTGTCCAGGAGTAAAGGAAAATACCTGTAGTTTTGATCATAAGAGCAGCTTACAAATCTGGAAGCTAGAAAAGAACAGCTTTCAATTTTCACACAT
The DNA here is from genome assembly GCA_013399895.1 of Serilophus lunatus. Lineage (NCBI taxonomy): Eukaryota > Metazoa > Chordata > Aves > Passeriformes > Eurylaimidae > Serilophus > Serilophus lunatus. Next base: position 246,918 of record VXBA01000526.1, read on the forward strand.
TTTGAAAGTACACTGCAATCACAGTGAAAGAACTAGAGTTGGATGAGGTGATTATGGAAAGCTGTTTATTTATTAAAGATAAATGGTTCAAAGACAGGGATGGAAGGGGCTTCAGGATATCTTTCAGTTCACCCATTTTGAGGAATGCAGAATAGATAAACCTGCATTATATAATCAACAGTCAAGTTTTCTCTTAAACGTAGCTAGCAAAGGAAATTTCACATCCTTTGGCCTGCTTTTCATTCTAGTGCTTCACCATCATTATAATCAAAAAGGTTTCCTAAATATTACCTATGAAAAGTTGAAGCTATTTACAATCACAATCACACTGTTCAGTCTCTAGGGGCTTTTAGCTGGAATCAAGAATAAGGAAGTAAAGGGCTTTTGAGAATAGAGGAGAGATACTCTTTCTATATCATGTGTCATTTAAATTTTGTGAAGAATCACTAAGGAAAACTATCTTTCTTATACCTTAACCATTGAGGATGAAATACAATGAGAGACCAAGTCATGGTGAAAACTATAATTATTTCCTAGAGGTGTTGATTCTTTGTTAATGCTTTTAAATTATGCCTATAGCTTGCATTGAATAATCTTACCTAGAATATCAGGTGAAGCTTTGAGCTTTCTATGTCACTTGGGAGAAGGCTTGTTTGGACATATTTTATTCTGTGTGTCTACATTGCTTAGTGCAAAGATTGGTGTGTAAGAGAGGCAGCTCAATATCAAGTCCAAGTAAAAAAAAATTGACTTTTCGTTAGATGAACTAAAACTATCAAAATAAATGGAGAGAAAAAAAAGCTAGAAGAAAAGGAGAAGAGGACAATGTGTAAAACAAGCCAGAAGAGAGTATCTATGCCCATCCACTAAGTATGAGATGTTTCTGAAATCAGAATTCCAGTGGATGGGACAGTTTCTCCTAAAAAACTCCCCACACAGAGTTGATCCCTGAGGTATCATATATCAAGATTCCTTTCTTGTTTGTGTATCTTCTAAAGGTCTAGCCTTTGTTAAAATGTCTTTATGTAAATCTTACAGTATATTTTATCTTCTCAATATTTATCTTCATGACTTTATCAGCTATGCATATCTTCTCTAAAAATTGTGCATTTTACAGTCTTTAAGGACTTCTTCCATGAAGAAGGCAAAAAATCTATTCTATGTGTTGTGAATGAGACTTTCAATCTTTTCAGTTATCCATAACTTAGATGAGCACCATAACTTAATATAACTTAAATGAGCACCAAAATAATTTACAGTATTATTGTTTATTAAAAAAACCCTATAAATCTGGATTTTCTGCATTAGAGAATGAACTATTTTCCTAGAAGAGGCCCAAGAGATTCTCTGGAAATGTTCATGCTATTATAGTTTCTGTATATCACAGATCACATAATATAATATAATCATAATAATTGCTATTATTATACCATCTTTTAATGTGCCCAGGTAATAGCCACTAACATGGGATCTTCTATAAGAAAAAAACACTGAAGTGCTGGAGTGTGTCCAGAGATGGGCAACAGAGCTGGGGATGGGTCTCAAGCACAAGTCTTCTGAGGAGCTGCTGAGGCAGTTTGGGTTGTTTAGACTGGAGAAAGGGAGACTCAGGGGAATTTCATCACTCTTTACAGCTACTTGGAAGGAGGTTGTAGCGAGGTGGGGGTCAGCTCTTCTCCCAGGTAAGAAGTGGCAGAACAAGAAGAAACGGCCTCATATTGCACCAAGGAAGATTTATATTGGATATTAGCTAAATTTCTTCCTTGAAAGGGTTGTCAAGCACTGGAACAGACTGCCTTGGAAAGTGCAGTCCCCATCTCTGGAGGTATTTAAAAGATGTGTAGATGTGGCACTTAGGGACACGGCTTAGTGGTGGATTTGGCAGTGTTATGTTAAAAGTTGTACTTGATGGTCTTTGGGGTATTTTCCAATTTAAATGATTCTATGATTCTTTGATTCTAATCATCATAGAACATCTTGTCATTGTTGAAAGGCGCACATCAGGTTTTGCACTACATTCATCTAAAGGCTGAAGACAGCTTCTTAATTTGAAGTTGCCTGCATATATTTAGTATTTTCTGCATTGACCACATTTGTCATCTTGACATCTCTCTTGATATATAATTTTTATTTTAACTGAATCCAGAAAACCCTACTTAGTACCATATTTCCAGTAAATACACTGCCTTCCTTAGTGATGGTTGAAAGAATTAGCTAGGCTAGTTGAGGGGAACTTTCTCAGTTTATGAGGTTTGGCTTGTCTGCAACACAAGAGGATCAGGCTGGCAGGCAATAGTAAGGAGAAGTTCAGTCATTGATTCTGTTGTGCCTATCGGAAAAATATGGACTCATGCTTTCCATTGGTTCACAAATCAAAGAAGCACATAAATGAAGCAGGTAAAAAGAAAACATTTTGAAAAATAATGAGGGTGTGAGAAGAAAGCACTTGAATAATAATAATAATAATGAGAATTCCAATACCCTGATTACTTACTTACCTATCAAGGTTTTACTCACAAGGTGATCTTCACACAGATATTACAGCTCAAAATATTTTCAAGCATCTCTTGGGCTTACCTTGTTTTTTTCTTTCCTATGCTGCCGACATTTCAGTGTCGGTGTGTCTCTCCTTATTCATTCAGCACTTGGTGTCTCCTTTGTCATTATGAGTAATCATCACCTCTGATTACTAATGGCACCAGGTCTCCCTGTAATTTGTCCTTTGTGGCCAGCTACTTTTAATTTGGTCTGCAGCAACTACAAAAATGGCAGATGGCAATTACAGAGCAGAATGATACTTGGCAATAGACTTAGAGGTGTATTTTTGATGACTTGTTAATAAATCTTATTACTATTATTTTTTAAAACACTAAGATTTCCAGTCTGGGAAATTAAAATATAGAGATATAGCTCTACTCTCATTTAAAATGCTATTAGAATGAAAAAAAAAAAAAAGAAACCTAGATAATTTTATAAGAAGCTTTCAAAACTGATGATTTGAAATCCAACAGCCTGAATTGCAATTCTAGACACATATTAAACATGTTTTATGATAATTTATTTACATGAATAATACTGTGCAGTGTTTATATGAATAATTGTTAATCAAGGAGTAAAAAATGTTTTGAAATACTCTGTTCATACACAATCATAAAGCTTTCGTTGCAACACTCTTGCTGGATTAGACGACTACTAATCTTTCTTACACAGTGTCTCTAAAACCCCAGAAAATAATCTTAGGAAACCATATGGTGTGAAAAACTTATATTAGTTCACATGGAAATTTAGGCATTTCTAGCATATAATGTAACCGTTATTTAGTGGCTTAAATAACACAGCAATGCTGCATCGTAATTTCAGATAAGGACAAAAAGAAACTTGTGTAAAACTGAAACTGCACAGAAGATTTCTTTAGCTTTACTCCTATTTTTTAAGATGTCCTGCATTAGTAAATATGCATGTAGTAAAGCAAAGGGCAGATGATCTTTACTGAGCAGGAGTGGCTAGGTAGGTCATTGATTCTTTTTCTTATTTCACTTTAAACTTGTGTGCCAGGTGGAACAGCATCAACCACACAGTGATTAATTTAGTACTGAAAGAAGGATATAAGGATTAATTTAGTACTGAAAGATGTAGAAGACAAATATCACTCTAAATAATAGGTCCATCTTCACTCATACCTGTATCAGCTTTGCTTGGATGCAAACAACACTGGTCTTCTTTAGCTTTATAAGAGTTGGGTTTCCTTTTTGTTTCACAAGTGTAATTCCTAGCAGCTTACTCCTTCACATAGATGCACACCCAGCCTTCCTTTCTATGCTGAAATAAGATTCTAAAATGAAGATTTTGAAATAATTTCTGTTTAGTGTGTCATAGATATCTCTGTGGTGTCGTATTTTCTAATGCCAAGCCTCAAGGCTCTACAACTAGTCAGTGAAATGCTGTCAGTCCCTTCCTTTCTTTTACTGAAAATTGTCTTTGATCCATCTTTTTACATGCCTGTTACCTATTACCATTACTGGTCAAGAGAATGACAAGTCTCTCAGAGACGGCTGTGATATGTGGACATATAATGACAATTAATTCTGAAGAACTGTAGCCAGCTGTGGAGGGAATGCAGAACCACGAATAATACATGAGGTTACAGGAGGAAGTCAAGATGCAGTGAGATGACTTTTGCATCATGCTTACTGGTAGGTGATTCTATTAGAGCACATAACAATTCACTGCTAATGTGCTAAAGAGAAAAATGTGCCTATATCTTTGCCTATGCAATGCCTGCCTGAAGCTGCAATTCTGAATAAAATTCTAAATGAATTCTGAGTAATTCTAAATAAAATAAGTAATCTACTGGAAGGAAGGCAAGTCAATAACATTGTGGGGCACTTTTGTTCAATTTTTATCAATATTTGCAAAAAACACTGCAAATGAGATCAAATAATTATGTTTTCAAAGTACAGTCTGTAATGCCTAGCATTTTTTATTATTGTAAAAGCTCTCACCAAAGAAGCAAAGTCTCTGCCAGATAGGAGACAAGTGTAAGGCTGCAATTATTGCATTTGTAAAATAGGATGACACTTTTAGTAGGAGGACATTAAAATGCATCAGTTGATGGTTGTAGATCATGTATATACGTCTATGTTCTAAGGCATCTAGTAAACCTCAAAGACACTGGGATGCTATCAAGTAATCTTGTGAACATGTCAGATGATATGGATCTTCTCTTTTTTTTTAATTTTTGAAATAATGCAATTGATATTTTTAGTCACAGAATCAGCTAGGTTGGAAAAGACCTCTGAGATCATCAAGTCCAAACCTTTGACCTAACACTGAAGTGTCAACTAGACCATGACACTGAATGCCAGATCTTCTTAAACACCTCCACGATGGTGACTCTACTACCTCCCTGGGAAGCCCAGCACAATGCCTAATCACTCTCTCTGTAAAGAAATTCTTCCTAATGTCTAACCTAAATCTCCACTGCTTAAGACTGTGTCCTCTTGTCCTACTCTGGTGCCTGGGAGAAGAGATAAACCCCCGCCTGGCTACAACCATCTTTCAGGTAGTTTTAGAGAGTGATATAGATTTTATGAAGATTTTAAAAGTCTGAAGGGTACTGACATTAGTCATTGCATTGGGGCATTACAATTGTTATTTCTTATGCATACAGGATGAAGTTTTTTGATTCTGTCTTAATGATGCCAAACTGATGACCTTGAAAATTCTGAGCTCTAAGCACTCCTTTGCTGAGCACTACAGAACAGGCAGAATTACCGAAGGCTTTATTTGAACTGCAGCACCATTTGTCTGAACTTTCAGCCTCCAGGGATCTGCTCTAAGAAATAGTAGTGCGCATTCATAAGGATGTCAGTTTTGGTAGCAGTTTTTATGAGGAAGCCTGAGGAACTAGCTCATTTCATGTAAACTACTGAAAAGATCTCTGACAGATCTTTTCAAAAAATCTCTGACTACTCGTACGGATTTGAATATATTAGCAGAGGCAGAGTCATGTTACCTAGAAAGACATCAAGAAAGTTCAGAAATACAGATTACAGAAGTAGCTCCTCTCTAAAAATTGCCAATACATTGGCTAATTTTTGAGTATTCAAGTCAAGATACTGATTCAGCCGGAGAACTCTCAGTGCACTAAAGTATATGAATCTTTAAAAGAACTCTGTCAGGAAGTGTAACCACCAAAATTCTGATTCATGTTAAAAAATAAATGAAGATGGGGGTCATCACTCACAAAATCTATTATAAATTTAAATGCTCCCCACTTTGCTTGAACCGTGAATAAAAGCAAGGAGATTTTTAACTTCCTGCTTCACTTTGAATCAAATTTTAGTAGTATTACAAGCTTGTCTGAAAGTGAAACAGACTAAACATAGGGTATTTGGCCATCTTCATCCTATTGGATGTCTGTTTTACTCATTCTGGCATGATATAAATAATATAATATGAATAAGCCTTTTCAAACTTTTTTGTTTCAAGAAATATTTTTGTTGACACTTTTTTAACACATGCGATCTCCTATTGATAAAATAAGTATAATTTAAATCAAGAAAATTGAAGTTTCAGCTTTATCTAAAATTATTGCTTTGCACATTTTTCACAGGTTTTTCAATCAGATTTATACAAAACTTGAGTGTCCCCTCTTGGATTTAAAAGACCAATTGAGTGTAAAACAAAAGAGATAATTTACACCTTTTTGTAACTGAAATTTTGAGAAGATATAATGTAGAATTTATTTTTTAAAGTACAATATTACTAGACATATTTGAGATACTCCAACAGTCTGTGAAACATTAACTTTCTATGCTGTTGATGGCACTGGTAAAGAGTAGCTGATATCATTTAGAAACACTATGACTTTAACACATAGATTATGGTTTAATCAAACTGAAGGGATTTTGTGTATTTAGGAAATAATCTGATGCAGAACACTTCGTTCCATTCAGTTAAGCATGATTTCCCCTTCATATACCCATGCTGACTACATAAAGTTAAATTGACTAAGTTTACTTTTTGATCCAGCTGGCCTACTGACCATATTTCCAGTGGGAACTGCTAGGAGAAATATTCAGTATTCTGATGACTCACAAACAAACACTCAGCTGGAGATTTTTTTTTTCTTTCTTCCTGATTAGGAGTTCTATAGCAGATATCCACTCTGACTGTATCCACTTTGCTCTGCCTGCTAACCTCAACTTGTAAAATCTCTATAATAAAACCTTGAGCTATCCAGCTTCATAGAAAATTCAGGTTTGAATTTCTTTCATTACTTGAATTTTTTTCTTCAGCATAATTTTTTATTAATATAGTAGCCGGCAGAACATTACTATCTCACACTAATAGACAGATTTGCCAATAATGAAAGGATCAATGGATTAAGGAAGCAGATTGGAGACTGATGTCATATGTTTTCAGTTCTAATGATATTTTCCTGAAACCCCAAACTATTTGATCAAAAGTACAAAGGTACTCCAAAGAATTTTAATTGCAGTCAATAACAGAATTTCTCTCTTTTGAGCATTCTTAGAAGCTCTCTATGTGTTCTTTCAAAGCCAACAGATGCACCACAGCTGTTTCACCAAATCAATTAGGATGTTCGGCAGAGTGTGGCTTAACCTCTATAAGAAGAACATTAATATACTAATCCTTGTCTGGCATAAGAAGACATTTTGGCTAAAGAAATGGTAACTTGTATAAGCACTGAATTTTCAAAACGTTCAAATGAAAAATGGAGCATTAATGCAGTCGTGTACAGACCAAAGAAGTCTAATTCTCCATTAAAAGTGGCTTATTAACATGTCACAGATTCCACAAGAGGCAGAGCTTGAAGCAGAACTAGATCAGCTCTTCTTCAAGACTCAGTAAATGTCAAAGACAGAGAAATACTAGTGTCCATTGGAAACAAAATAGTGCTGCAGTGATACAATATATTCTTTGGAATACAAAGGAAATCAATGTAGCAAATAAGTTAATAATTGAATGCATTAATAAATTAACTCATTAAAATTAGAGAAATCATAGAAAAGAGACTGTAAGCAGCTTGGAAGGCATTGTCTCTTGTCACTGTCAGAAGGCAGGGCCTGTATCACTCCTGACATTCTTCTACTTGCTCTTTGAAGCCTCTCATGGTCTCCAAGCAGACTAAACCAGTGCTGACTAGCCTTACCACTGGAACATGTATCACTGACAGTCTCCTTTTCTTGTTTTACTCTATATGTACAGTCACCTCTTTTTGTACTACCACTCGGTGATAGGCTCATATTTCATTTCTCTCATCACAGATTCAGCTATTGTCCCTCTGATTATTTTCAATGACCTTTTTTTTCTTCGCATCTCTTTCTTAAAATCTGTTGTGCAGAATTAGAGATCTTGGAAAGGGTGCCTTTACAAGGGTAGATAGGGTTCAAATCATTACTCTACACATGTAAGATAGTATCTTTGCATAAACCTGCTAGTAGGAATATTGGGCTTTGCAGTAGCACGATACTGTTGGCTGATAGCACACATCTGAACCAGTATAATCTTTAAACTATTTTCTATGAAATTGCTGCCCACCTAGTCACTTTGCAATAGCAATAGTTGACACATGATATACTATATGTCATACAATTCCGTTTTCAGAATAGCATTACACACACAGAATTACACAGAATTAATAAGGTTGGAAAAGACCATGGAGATCATCAAGCCCAACCTTTACCTAGGTTAACAACCTACCCAACATCAGTCTAACATCTATACCATCTAAACCATTTAAACCATCTAAACCATACCACTAAGTTCATCATCTAACCTATCCTTAAACACATCCAAGGACGGTGACTCCACCATCTCGCTGGGAAGCCCATTCCAACGGGGGATCACTCTCACTGTGAAAAAGTTCCTCCTGATATCCAAGCTAAACCTTCCCTGACGCAGCCTAGGACCGTGTCCTCTCGTTCTGTCACTGGGAACCTGAGAGAAGAGACCGACCCCCGCCTGACTACAATCTCCTTTCAGGTAGTTATAGACAGCAATAAGGTCACCCCTGAGCCTCCTCTTCTCCAGGCTGAACAATCTCATCTCCAAAAGAACCTTAACTACTTGTACTTCAGTGACTACCTTGTAATGTTTATGCTAGGAAGTAACATAAAATTGTTCTCCTTATGATAACTAGCCAATATTTAGCTCCTAAATACGTGTTGCTGATTCATGTCCAAAGGATTTTTTTAGCTTCCATAAAATATTTAGCTTTGAGAATTCCCTAGTTTCTTCAAATTTTACTTTGATCGTGATTTTTGTATAAAAATGGTGAGGCCATAAAGAAAACCTTCTGCATTACTTGAACAGAAGCACTGTACAATTTGGAGAAATATGGAACTACTAAGGCTGTACTTTAAAATTAATTTGACATGCATGCTAGAATAAGAATAAAATTATAAGTATCTCCTATGTACACAAATGACAGGAGGGACTCAGATCCTCCTTTGATGAGCTATCCTGATAATTTCCTACTTGTATTTAGTATTCTTCCTGGCAGAGAAAGATATAATTGGAGAACAGAATTTTTCAGTATTGCATATTGTCAGTGTGTGACATCATCTATCTTGCATGCTGTGTCCCAGTTAGGAGTCTGTGACTCTTTCCCTGTGCTGGCTTGATTCTGCGATTATGAATCACCTTTTCTTACAGTCAATAACATGTAGTAACATAGTCAATAGACATGATGGTGATTACAGTTAGCTGCCAAAGACTAGAATGATAAATACATGGGACTAGAAGGAAATTAAGCACTCAGAATAGATCAATTGAAACATAAATTAAGGAGGCAGTACAAATGCAGATGCTATACTGAGGAAAATCTAACAGCTCATTCAATAGTAGCTGATTTTAATGATGTTTTGTATAAAATACAGAGATAAAGAAACAAAAAAGAAGAGGGTTATCACTAACTACATAGCATATGAAGCATAGGGGGGGAAAAAACACACTATCAAGTTGAATTTGTGCCAGGAAAACAGCTTTCCACTTATGTTAGAACCTCACAGATAACACTGTTGCTCATTTTTTCCCCCCTAAGATATTTGGACTAGGTGTCATTGACTGTACCCAGCTTACTAGCGATTCCATCTTATAAACCATGAGCTTCAAGTTATATGTTGATTTGAATTTCTTGCAGTGTCTTGTCAAATCAAATAACTAATTTGTTCAACCTTTGTCATGCAAGAGTTAGTACTGTCTATAACATTAAGAAGAAATTACAATATCAATTTAAACTATATATAATTTTGAAAAATAAAAATTAAAATTTTCCCTTTCTATTTTTGAACTAGATCATTCATCGGCATCTTAAAAACTAGTACACTTCTTTGATCACTTTGTTGCAAAGTGCGTCTTAAAGACTTCTGATAGAAATGTGAGATTTGTCAACACTTGTGTTGGTGTTTGCAGCAGCTTTTTATTGCTGCTGTTCATCTTGGCATTTTTAACGTTATCATTTTTCAAACATTTCTGAGTTTAAAAGTAAAGGTGTGTAGTGGTTTGACCACTGTTTAGCATTCAGGAGGGCGAGTTCAATAAAGGTGATGGAAAAACTGAATAGAATGGTCAGCAGGAGAACAGTTTTATTACAAGGGAATTAAATTAGAGAGGTAGGGTGATGACTAGTTGAAAGGGACGTGGGAAAGGGTAGGAAAGGGTGTCTCTTTCTTTTCCCTCTCTCTTTGGAAGCACTTCTGGCCCTTTAGTCTCTGAAAAACACAAGCACAGGTGAAAACCAGCCCCTCCCTCCCTTGTCCGAAGGGATACTTGCTAGCAAACTGGAAATGGCTCCGGAGTTGAGAGGAACGGGTGGAATCCCACCAGGGGCCTGCAGGCGCTGGACACCGGAGCTGCGAAGCTTCTCCCAGCAGCGGCGGCCAAAAAAGAGAGCGGGGCGGCGCCGTGCTTCGACTTTTCAAGCCTTCTCCGTCGTCGCCTGAATGTCGTCACCTTCTTCCTGGTCCAGCTGGCTTCCCATTCGTCCAGTCAGTCGGGTCCCACCTCAGTTTCTGGTGTTTTCTCGTTGAAGGAACTCACCAGTTCAGTCATTAGGCGCCATCTTTGTTCTCATGGCTGCAGCATTTCAAAGATGCCACAGCGCCAACACGATGCCAAGGCGAGCTCTCTATCGCTCTCTGTCAGCAGCCGTGGTGCTGAAGTTCCCGGCCACGCTGGCCCGGGGCGGTTTGCCGCTGCCTGCGCTCCGGGCTGAAGGTGAAGCTGCGGCCCCGGAGGGACACCGGGGCTTCCCCGCGGCTGTGCCCCCAGGCCGCCACTCTCCCCAGGAAGCCGCCGTGCCTGTGCGGGAAGGGACGGTCCCCGGCCGCACACCTCGCAGGGAAGGGGGGACAGTGGGGAGGAACAGAGGTGGGGGGGCTAGAAACCGCCGCCCAGCCCCGGCCTCGGGGACGGGGGTGCGGCCCCAGGGAATAAGCAGCTGTTGCTGCCCGGCCCCGGCCTCGGGGGCACCAGGACTGGCATAGGTCCCGCTCCGTCCCGTCCCCCGATCCCAGCTTCCTTCCCCAAACCCCGGGAGAACAGGTAAGCCCGGAGCCCGGCTTCCACAGGTAACAAGGGTCCCTCCCCGGCCCCCGGTCCCGGCCAGGACAGCCCCCCTCCCCAAAATGGCTTTTGAGGAAAAACTGAATTTTAATCGGGTAGTGGGGTTTCTCTCTTACACCTCCTTTCAAAAGCCCTTTTTCAAATGGCTACAAGGTGATAACCTAAATAAAGAAGTTTAGTAATTCCTTCAGCAGCCTACAGAGACTGACAAGTCATTGACAAAGACTCTTATTAAGCAGAAACTGTTCCTTCTGTTAAATCTTTCTCATGTCTGAGTCTAGACACAATATTTTAGATCTTCTTCATGATCAGTGTGGAAAAAAAGGAGATTGTGTCAAAGGGAACAGCAGTGCAAAGACCGTGCCCTTTTACAATGACAAGTATTTATTTGGCTGTCAAGTGCTGCTTTAATAGTTGTTCTCTGTCTTCTCTGAGACTACGGTAGAATAGATATGGGAGGGATGGAATGCATTGTCTGGGCGTTATTTGTTTAGACTAAATAAATATAAGCAGTGGGAATAAATGAGAGGCAGATGAGGGAAGAATTAGCCTAAATAAAAAGTAGAACCAGTTTTTAGAGCATCAAACTCTCCTTGAGAAAAACACAGTTACGTTTTCTGTTTTTGTAACCTTGGCTGGATGCCAGATGTCCACCAAGCCACTCTGTCACTCCTCCTCAACAAGATGAGGGAAGAAAATAAGAAGCTCATCAGTCATGATAAGGACAGTGAGATCAGTTGCCACCTACTATCCCAGGCTAAACAGACCCGACTTGGGGAAAATCAGTTTAAATTACCAGCATTTAAAAATGTAGCAGGATAGTGAGAAACAAAGAACAAACTAAGGACACTTTTCTCCCTTGGCTCAACTTCACTCCTTCATTCCTGACTCTTCTATATCCTCACACCCCGAGCGGTGCAGTGGGTTGGGGAATGGGTGCTGCAGTCAATTCGAAACACTGTCTTTGCCGCTCCTTCCTTCATGTGCTTCACCTGCTTCAATGTAGCATGGAGTCCCAGATGACACAGTCCTTCATAAATTGCTTCAGTGTGGATCTTTCTTCAAGAACTGTTAAGAGCATGAGTCCTTTCCATGGAATACTGTTTATTAGCAATTGTTGCTCAAGCATGGTTCCTCTATGGGACACTCTTACCACCAGAAAATCTCCATATGTGTAGCTTCCGATCCATGGACTGCAGTTGATTCCAGAAACCTGTTTGGATGTGGGCTGTAGCTTCATTCAGGTCATGTCCACCTGCTGCTGTGTGGCTTCTCTCATGGACTGTAGTGTGCTTATCTGCTCCACTGTGAACCTACATGGGCTGCAGGGACACAGCCTGCCTCGTCGGTTGCATCAGCGACCTGAAGCATCTCCTGCACCTGAAGCAACTGAAGCACCTACTTCTCCTTTCTTCATTAACTCGGTGTCTGCAGGGCTATTTTTATAATACTTGTCTTACTCCTTTCTCTCACTGCTGCTGTGCATCACTTTTAACCTTTTTTAAATACATTATCACAGAGGTGCACCAGCATTGCTGATAGGTTTAGCTTTGGGGACATAAATGAAGAAACCTGTTCTGACTGACACAGGAACAGCACTGAAGCCACCCGTGCAGCCCCTGTGCACCACTGCTACCAAAACCTTGCCACATACACCAAATACAATTTTGAAAAAGCTCTTACAGTTCAATTCATAACGAGTTGAAGTTAAAAGTACTTCTCTGCTTTTCAAGATATTTATGGAAATAGGAAGTAGAAGATGCTCTGTATTGAGAAGAAACAAGCTTCTTTTACAATGACACAGAGACTAAAAGAGAACATGACTTATTTTCCTAGGGACTGTGGTTAAATTTTGATGGCTCTTAAACCTTTTTGTTTAGAACACCTCTCAAATTTTATTGCTATCTATAGTCTGTTTATAAGAACCATTTCAAGTACAAAATTGCAAAAAAATTGATTGCTAATGGTAAAAATCCTACTCAGTTAATATTTTTCCACTTCAGATGTGGACAACACAAGGACCAAAAGCAGGCTATTCAATTAATATTATTGCTTAGGTTTTGTTTGGGTTTTTTTTTCACAAAATATACAGTTGAACCTTTTTCCTTTTATTTGCTTGAAAGTTATTAACATGCCCAAACCAAATGCTACTGAATTCTTAATTTCTTCAGCCTAAATGCTATAATCACTGTGTGCCACCCCAAGTTTTAAGGAAGCAGATGCAGCAGTTTCCATACCGTGTTTTGAATGAGGAGGCAACAGTGTTGACAGGAGAGGTCAAGACTATGAAACATGTAAAACTTACCCTCTAGCATTGCAACCAAATATAGAAAGAACTTACGTATTTGACAGTTATTTTTAAAGATTCCTGTAATGTGAGTCTTACCTTTGAAAGAAGATAAAAAGTGCAGACAGACATGTGCACACAAAAAATTTCTTCTTCTGCTGGAGTTCTAAAACTGACACCATGTTTTGCAAAAAATCAATGGAACAACTGTCTGTGTGAATAATATTGATACTGAAAAAGACAAAGTTGTAAAAGAAGGCTATGCCAGAGTCAGGAGAGGAATCATTCCAATTCTCTAAGAAAAGTGATTTAAAGAAATTCACCATGAGTTCCATGAGTTTATGCTAGATTGCTGTCAAGAGAGACCGTGAATATCTAAGTTTATAACATCATTTGTTATGCAAACTGAGGACACACATCCCAGCAACACATGCAAAAGTGAGGACTCAGACAGAGATGGAGTTTTGCAGGCCTTACCCAGGGCCCACTGAATCTGGCTTTCAGTCATGACTGAGTAAGGGCAGGTTCCTGTAACACAGCGGCTCCCTGTCAGCATCCCATAGGACCCTCTGTTACAGTCTTGTTTATCATCCTAAACATGTGTTTTCATTTGCTTATTATCCAAAGCTGTTTCTGCATTAATGTTGTATTGTTTTCTAACCATACTGGGAAAAGTTAGGTTTCTGAAATGTCAAGGCACTTTTTTTGCATAGGTTCAAGGGCCTATCCCAGGCACTCACTGCATTTGTGTGCATTTATTTCTTTCTTATGTGAATTACTGAAAAATCTCTTAAGAGTGAGAGGATTAACTATTCTTAAAAAGTCAGTTTAAACACAATGAAGGAAACACTTGAGAAGAATTGTAACTTGTAAATTGTTTTGACGTTCCTCCTGTACTAAGCATTTTACAGAATAAATGGAGACATGGCTCTTGCCCCAAGGAACCCTGTATGTTTTACAGTCTTAACAAGAAATGAGAAAGGGATAGAATCAGCACATTTAAATAATATTTTGTCTTCAATCCTGCTGTTCACTTAGTTAGTTGAATCAGTTTTATTTGAAGAAAATAAAAACATTATACCAGTTATTTTTCTTTCCTTAGCTAAGCAACAAAACTAGTGAGTATTTTAGGAACATGTATATAACAATAGCCTCCAGAAACGAAGGCTGTTAACAAGCTGACATGGAACATTTCTGTTTCTGCACAACACGAGTGGAAGTACTGCAGTGAGGCTGCAAGAATACAGATACATTTGGGAAAAATATGTTACAGAAGATGTAAGTATGACCAAAGAAAAAGGCACTAAAATGACAGTTAAACCAACTGAGACATCGTCTGAATTCATTAAGGATTTTATTATGGTGAAGTCAGAATCCCTGTATGATACTATTCTACTTTAAGTGTCACATAAAAAAAGAATGTGTTAAAGAAAACCAGTATGCACACTAAATTTTCAGGATGATGATGCTGGGTTAATTTTAAATACAGACATATTGTAAGTGGGCATTTTTAAATACTCTGCTGATCAGAAGATTAATTATGTGCAAATGCCTTTCTCCAGCAAAACACATTAATACACTGTATTTAATCTGACCTATTTTTTTTTTAATTTTCATTTCTTTTTATTTCGGTAATATTTACACTGGTTAAAAATCGGAGATTTATTTATAGACTTTATTTTATTTTAATCTAAGAAACAGTAAACAAAACTGTAGACTGAAATATAGTTGGAGTCATTAAGATTCTATTTATATGATTATTGGGCAAAATTGTATAAACTTATTGTTTGAAAAACATGAAGGGATGATGAAGTTGCTAAAATTCCAGGTACTCTGTGGAGTAAATCTGAACTACTACCAAGCAATCAGCTTTGTGTGACAAAATGAGCAGTCCTCTCAATTCATGTGCTCTGGAACCAAAAAAATGCCGTGCTGACTCCAGCAATGGAAATACCTTGAAAGGTGTGTTATATCAAGAACTACGTGGAAAGACTATTACTCTTGCATATCTGTACAGTTTCCAGGGGTTCATTTTTACAGAGCTGTTATGTTTTAGCAGAAGTTGAATCTGTACTATGTGTAAGAGCTAATGAGGGAACTATCCTCGGTAAATTTCTCAAATCCTATCTTCAGCTTACATGGGTTTCTGGAATATATGAGTTCCACAGATTAATATATCTCACATGAGAAAGTACTTTTCTTTCTTGTCAGTAGTACTGTTTCCTGATGATTTCCCTGACAATCCTCTAGCTCCTGTGAAGGTGCCTCGATTTTCTGCTTTCCTTTCATGGTTTGTAGACATCTAGGACATGGCCTATTCCAGCTGTCTCTTTTCCAAACTGAAAGGTTTTATTTAGTCATTCCTTGTGTGGTAGCTCTTTCCTAACAGACTTATTATCCTCGCCTCTGTGATCTTTGATTTTACAATAATGTTTTTAAGATGACATAACAGAACTGAATGAATATTCTGCATGTGGAAAAATCATATACAAAATTATCTAGTCAGATGTTCTGCGTTGTTAAAATTTCCTTCTTAAAAATACTATGACTTTAAAAATCAAAGCACCACATTTTTTTCAGAATAAAAGCAACATGTAGAGTGATGTTGTTTGGTCACTTATTTTAAAATTAGTCACTTTGCTACCCACATAGGAATTTAAAAAACAAAGACTTACTGTTGCAAAAAATGATCCTTTATTTTATTTCATTGCTGCCCTGAGCTTGTACAAATAGCCTTTTGTGACTTGGTGAGTGGCTGCTGTGATATAATTGATATGTTAGATCTGAAGCCTAATGACAATGTAAGTACAACTATTGTACTATTCACAATGTCATTTTAGCAGAAATACTGAGATGCTTGAGTAATATGAAAGAAGATGGTACACAAATCAATACTTTCCGTTCTCCAATATCCGTTGTAAGCATAAGCTTTTCTAAGGCATCTATTCCAGTGTTTTATATTCCATTTAAAATGTCTATTTAAAAATTTGTGTGATTTATTTTTGATAGGCTCCATGTGTCCTGCTTCAGTTAATCTTTTGGCATGTGTTAGCATTTTGTTACCTGTTTGTCTAAGTGTACATTTTAATATCTGTATAGAAAACTCTGCTTCTCATAAGTACTGTAATTAAAAATGTTCATTACTAAAGTCCTTCTGACAAAACAAAGCAAAGTATAAAATCATCAATGACCTTCATATATGCCATGGACATTAGTGATACAACAAGAATATCATGTAAGAAGTGAATTGAAATTTGATTTATCTGATAATAAGGTCTTGAGAAAAAAATATTTTGTCACTGGTATCTCAGCTACAATAAAATGCATATTGTTCTGATTTTTCTCTTCTTCATTTTGTAATCCCTTCATCTAATTTCAAGTGTCTATGACATACCAGTTTGTGTAATAGAGGAATAGAAGGGAAAACAGCTATCAGTATCACAACAATGTAAGAACTGAGAATATGGTCCCTGATGAAATCCCTGAAAGGCCATTTCACAGAGACAATGCCAATAGATTTTGTATGCCACCATTGCTGCCAAAGTACACTGCAATCCATCAACTTATTTCATATTGAGCTATCTGCAGAACCAGTGTAGTCTCTCTCTGATGTGACTCAGCTGACTATGTGTTCACGTAACGTTAAATATGCACGCTTCAGCAGAATAAAGTAAAATACCAAGCTGATATTCCAAACAAAATCTTTTGTCTTTTCAGTGGAAACCAATTTTCCAATTAATTCCAGCCATTAGGCTACAGCAAAAAATTTTTTTTTCAACTGCAATTTATTTATTATTGTGATCATAAGCATTAAGTATTTGGCGTGAGGGTTGTAGTAAGTAAGTCGAACAGCTTCTAAGACAACTTTGCAGGGCAGCTGTGTATCTGTATTGAAATGTAATCAACTAGCTTACAGAAAAAAAACATTATGACTATGTTACCTTCGATATAAAAAGATCCTATAGCTTGAAGTTTCCTTCCATTTGTTAAAGGTGAGCTGAACAGCTGTGTGCAATTGCATTCAGTAATGCCCATGTCACAGGTGTCTCACAGTAGTGGCTTCACCCTGGCTGGATGCCAGGTACCCACTAAAGCCACTTTCTCACTCCCACCTGCAAATGGGCAGAGGAGAAAAAATATAATGAAGGGTTTAATGGGTTGAGATAAGGACCATAAGAGATCCCTCACTGATCATTGTCATGGGGAAAACACACT
Organism: Serilophus lunatus; assembly: GCA_013399895.1. NCBI lineage: Eukaryota > Metazoa > Chordata > Aves > Passeriformes > Eurylaimidae > Serilophus > Serilophus lunatus. The sequence continues at coordinate 264,514 of VXBA01000526.1, forward strand.
CAATGGGTGAAGTGGGTTAGGCAAGCAGTTTTGCCTTTTAGGTTGGGGGGAGGGGTTGTTTAAACTTTTTTTTTTTTCCTGAGAAGGGAAACAGCCAAGGATGGTGAAGCCTCCCTCCCCAAGTGCCTGTGGGGTGCCAACCCAGATCCGGGAGTGTGGACCCAGGCATGGCAGGACAGCGGCAACATCTGCCCCATGCGAGCAGCAGTGCCTGGTCTCTTCCCTGGTGGTTGCGCTGGGGACCAGGGCAGAGCAGCAACGGTGGGGGCAGTGCCATGCCACCATTGCCCTGACTTTGGCCCTGGGCAGAGGCAGGGATGGGGTGCCCAGTTCTGGCCCCACGCACCTGCCACTCCTTACTGAGCTTGGCAGCCGCTTGAGTGCGGAGCCCTGACCCTGCACGCCCACCATTTTCCCCCCTCAGCAGCCCCTCCCTGGGAGCAGGGAGGCCATGCAGGCTGGTCCACCGTGCGGAGCTACCCTGGCCCTGGCCCTGCAGTGTTCTGAGCACGGACCACTGGTCCCCTCTCTCGGGGTTCCCATAGCCTCGGCAGCCATGCCAACAGTGAGGTGTTGTCCCTGGCAGCAGCAGACAGCCTGGCAGCCATGCTAGCAGCTGCGGGGGGCGGGGCTCCACCCTGCAGCTGTGGCAGCTGGTATGTGAGGTGTGGCTGGCAGCACTGGGCCAGTGCCGCCTTGCAGAGTGGATCCATGGTGGCGAGAGCCCTGTGGGCAGTGCTGCTGGCACCTCCAGGTGCCTACTGCATGGACATTTTGTCGGGAAACGCCATATTGGCCACACATTGAAATCTCAGAGGAGGGGTGGTGTTGAACGCTGCCGCCCAATGGGAAAGTGGCATGCTCGGGAAGAGGACTCCAAAATAAAGCAAGATTGGCAGCCCATAAAAGCCAGAAACCTGGATGTTCCTCCCCTTTCCCAGCTCACTGTTGTTGAGATAGGATCGGCTGCTGCCCCTCCTAGTCCTTCCCAGTTTCCCTCACCCTGCGGCATCACCGGCGCTCAGGCAGTGACAGCAGGAGACCAACCAGAGGCAATGCAAGTGGTATCTTCCCCTTGGGTTTCCCTGGGGGGTGCTTTTCACTGTCCCTTCTTTTTCAGAGGCTCCAAGACCAGGATAACATCATCTCCAAGGCGGCTTTCCCTCTTTCCCCCCACTCCACAGCTCACCAGCTAGCTTGGAGGAGCAGTTTGTTATTGTTTTTTGGTGTTTTTTTTTTCTTTTATTGAGTAATATTATCGGGTTGTTACTTGTGTAGTTAGTGCCTAGTGGGGTTCCATTGTTTATAGAGCCCACAGAAAATAAAACTGTCTGCTATTAAGTCTCTCGTCATATTATTGCGCTCCCTAGTGTCCAAACCAGAACAGTGAGGATATTAATTGAATTATTTCTCATAGGATCAGAACGTGAAAATGAGAAGCAAAATAAATCTTAAACTCACCTTCTCCCCACTCCTATCCTTCCAGTTTCTACCTCCTCCTCCACTGTGATGCAGGGAGAAGGGGAATGAGGGTTATTCTCAGTTGTTTCTGCCACTGCTCAGAGAGAGGAGTCCTTCCCCTGCTTCCTGTGGGGTCTGTCTCACAGACGACAATCCTACATGAATTTTTCCAGTCTGAGTCTTTCCCAAGGGAGACTGCTCCAGTGCGTGTCCATCCCACGCACAACAGTTCTTCAGACACTGCTGCCATGTGGGTCACTTTTCTAAGGGTGCAGTCCTTCAGGTGCAGGCTGCTCCAGCGTGAGTCTTCCACAGGCCTAAAGTCCTACTAGGAAATCCTGACGGGTCCCTGACAGGACTCTGCTCCAACATGGGCCTCCTATGGACTCTTAGCTCCTTCCAGCATCCACCTGCTCCAGCATGGGCTCCTCCATGGGCTGCAGGTGGATGTCTTCACTCCTGTAGTCCTCCATGGGCTTCAGGGGGACAGCTGCTCCACCGTGGTCTTCATCACGGGCTGCAGGGGAACCTCAGCTCCGGTGTCTGGAGCACCTCCTGCCCCTCTTTCTCCACTGACCTTGGTGTCTGCATTGTTGTTCTCATGTTCTCACTCCACTCTTCTCTGGCTACTATCTTTGTGTACCACTTAACTTTTTTTCTTCCTACTTAAATATGTTATCACAGAGATGTTACTATCACTCCTGGTTGGCCTGGCCTTAGTCAGCAGTGGGTCCAGCCTGGAGCTGGCTGGCACTGGGTCTGCTGGACATGGGGAAAACTTCTAGCAGCTTCTCAAAGAAACCACATCTAATCTGTGCACACACACCCCCCTCCCCCCCCCAAACTTGGCCACAGAAAACCCAATACACTCACTTAGGTAAATGAAGATGGGCAGTGACAGAAGATTCTAGTGTGCATAGAAAAGATTTCTTAAGCTGCATGAGGTCATTGTCAGTGAAAGCTCTGTCTCTCTGTGTCTCTCCTGTCAGAATAGGCTTTTGTTTTTTAATCTTCTCTAAAAAGTCACAAGCATAGTTCAGGCCAGATTGAAATATAGTTTCTATGCGCTCCTTTCCCTTCTCGTTCAGAGATAATGTTTCAGTCACACTCGCCTTTTACCAAGTGTTCAAGTCAAGTTCTCCTGTCTAAATTTTTGTATCCTTGAGTATGTTTCCACAAGAAGATTGGCAGAAGTGTGTGCCTATTTCAAAAGAAAAGAAATACCTAAGTTTAACAGTCTTGATAAAATTTAAGTTCCTTCATTACCTAATGAGTAATTAGAATCCTAAACAGAACTACTGAAGCAAGGCACTAGGCCAATTCTGAAGAATCTCACAAACCCAGAGGAACTGCGTCAGTATATATTTAAATCACCCACTAGCTATCTGCTAAGATAACTTCAAAGAACACAGCTGTAGAAAATTCTTTGCAGAACTATACCAAGTGGTTTTTTTATATATATATATATATATAATGGTTAAGAAAGTGACAATGTAGATAAAAATACACTAATTACTTGTTGAGAACACTCATCATTTTATAGAAACAAACAAAAATCTTATTTCTTTCCAGTCATGCAGTTCACAAAGTTTATCTTTCTCAATTTCTCTAGGTAGGACTCCTTTTACTTCAAGATTTTCATATTCACAAAGCAAGCTGTGACCTGCATAACTGTTTACCCAGAGCTTTCAGGAAGGTGATAAGTGATAACTTTGCTTTCTTGCAACAACATCCACCCCAAATCAGAAGTAAGATTTTTCATTTCATAATGACACATGGAGGGGTAACTTTAAAAGGTTATTTACCAAATGTATGCAGAGGTAGAAGAAGATCTAAGTACCTCATTTGAAACCACTTTCTGTGTGTACAAACAGTGACACCCAGCCAACCAAAAAATCTTGAAACCCACAGATGCATACATTATCTCTGTTCTTATTTCCATTTGTATTTTTCCCTGATAGTAAAATTAATCATTCAAACTGACATGTCGACTAGTATTAATATTGTAATATGAATCATATCCTCTCCTAGCAGACCCATTCATCAGTACTGACACTCCAGAATGATATATTCTTGCTTCTGATAGCCAGTCTTTGTGGTCTAAGAAGTGCCAAAATCCTGTATTGTTTTTTCTCTTTGTGGTGGTTTGAACCACTATATCACTAGAGGGGCATGCAAGAGTGACAAAAGACTGAACAGAATTCAACAGCAAGTATCAGTTTTATTGCCTAGGACTCGACCAGAAAAACAACCTTATGGGAGCCCAAGACAAAATACACAGTATAAAACCCAACAATCTCATGCAAAAAAACCCCAAAAACCCGAACTGCTTCTCAAAGCCAGATGGCTGGCCAAGTAGCGGGGGAAGGAAGGGAAGCTGCCTCTCTGATAGTACACTCCCGGCTCTTGAACTCTCTGTAAGACAGAAAATGGTGAAAAGAAACCCCCCGCCCCCACCTCCGGGACTCCCACAGGGAAAACTAGCACTTACGGTTAGGCTGGGTTGTCTCCGGGTGCCACCACTGGAGCTCGATGGTGCCGTGCTGCTGCCCATGCTGATGGAAGTGGGGGGAGGCCAGCCACGTGGTCTGGGAGCTGGGAGAGGGAGAGCCGTGATGTGGTGGTTTAATCCACCTTTTAGCATTCAGGGGGCAAGTTCAATAAAGGTGACGGAAAAAATGAATAGAATTTGCAGCAGGTGAACAGTTTATTATAAGGGGTTTAAATTAGGGAAGTAGGGATAACCCACAGGGACACCAGAGTTACACAGAGGAACACCCGACACGCAGCGGGGGGAAAAAAACACAAAAGGGAAAAAACCTCTATCCATTCCTCTGCTGGGGGGGGGACTCCCCGGCTTTTGAAGTTCTCTGAAAAATACAAAAAAGAGGTG
>VXBA01000527.1:0-79068 GCA_013399895.1 Serilophus lunatus
GGTAGAAAAAGGCTAAAGCTGAGTCTTTCCCTTCTCCTTTGTTTTCACTAACTCCCTGCATGCTCCTTAGCTGATGTTCAGCTGAAAGAATCCACTGGAATTTAACCCTTTCCTGCTTCAGCAATTTCTGCACTCCTTTCACTCCTTCACTGAGCACACATATCCTCTACTCTTGAGCTCATTCCCTCCTTAATCTATTCCTGTCATTTTGCCTCTGGCAAAGCAGACTGCCCTTGTCTCCCCTTTCCCATTAACCACCCTCTGTATCTTACTTTGGCTGTACCTAGAACTGGACTGGCTTGCTTATGAATTCCTTGTCCCTACCTTCATGTGCTCTTCATGGTCTGTCTTGGGATTGCAAGAGTCAGGAATTAAGAGGGTTCAGTTTCTGGACTGCATGTCACCTGCCAATCCTGGCCTTTAGTGTGGACACCTTGAATCTATTGTTTTGTTCTAACTTGTCCAGGATTCAGATGCCTTTCCCATACAATATTCACTAGGAACTATCTGTCACCATGTTGCCGTTGTACTGTTCTTCACTGGGGTTTATCAAGTACAGATGAGCTGTGGGAAGGACCTGGATGATTCCCTGGGGTCAGTCAGCTCCAAGTACAGGTCCTGGGATGGGGAAGATGTCCTTTCTCACTTTTACACTGATTTTGTAAATAACTCTCCATCTTGCTTTGGTTTTGAGGACTAGGACAGGGGGAATGGGTGGGGCTGAGCAAACTTATTACTTTGCCTGACTTTAAAATATCTTTTGTTTGTTGGTGCAGGTGATTGGCCACAGTAACTTTGGGTCCATCAGGGCCACGACGTGCGTGTATAAAGGTAAGGAGTTAAACCAGCAATGTTTTGAGAAAACCCAGGAAGGGGGTATGGAGAGTTACACAACTAGAGAACTCAGGAAATCTTGAAAATGTTCCAGACCTTGAGCACCTTCTTCCCCAGTTCATCCACTGGCTTTTCCAGGGAATCAGAAGGATCAGGGGATTTTCTGATGCTAGAGTGAAGGGGTGGGAGGGAAATCATGGGGATGTCCTGAAGCTCCTTTGTGTGCCAGATTTGTTTCTGTGGGAGCAGTGTCAGGTTCAGCTTCTCTAAAAACAGGTATTCACTATGTGTCATCTCTTTTTCTTTCAGGGAAATGGATTTATGAGGTGCTCATCTCCTCCCAGGGACTCATGCAGATTGGCTGGTGTACTCTCAACTGCAGATTTAATCAGGAGGTAGTGTAACAGCTGCACGTGGCATGGGGCTGCTCTGTGTTTCTCCACAGCTTTTTAGGTCAGTGTGGAGCATCACATTGGTGCTGTGCTCCTGCCCTGCTGGCCTTTTGTGCCCAGCACACACACTAGAAATGCCAGGTCTGCTGCTTGAAGAGTTATTACTCTACTCTGGTCTGTGTTCACAAAATGGTGCACGGTGTGAAAGCCTTGCACGCTGGGTGTGTTGCTGTGCTCTTACTGCACGTAACCACTGCTACGTGTTCACTTTCAGCTGGTGTCTTCTCCAAAAAGTGTGTGTGTCTACAGTGCTGGCAGCCTGTCTCTTGGGATAGCCCTCAGCAGCTGGTGCTACAGAGTGTTTCTGCCCAGGAGAGGCAGGCCCAGGCCAGCTCTTCTCAGGCACTGAGTGGGATGTTTGATGCTGGAAAGGGATGTCAGCTGCAGAGTTTCACTAGCTTATCAGTCTGCAGTGTGAGAGGGGAGGTGATGAGCATCCTGGGGGAGGGCTGCTTTAACACACATTGGAAGTGTGGGATGCCAGTACTCTTCTGACCCAAAAATGAGTAGGGAGTGATGTATTTCTGTGAAGCAAAGATCACAGGCCACTGGACTCACTCTTAGAGTGAGATGCTCTTGCAATGAGAGGAATCCTCTATGCTTGGTGTGATCTGAGTCTCCTCTTTCCTACTCTGGTGCAGGAAGGAGTTGGAGATACTCCAGATTCATACGCCTATGATGGAAACAGAGTGCGCAAGTGGAACGTGACTACGACCAACTATGGGAAAGTGAGTAGCTGTCCTCCCAGGAATGGAACATAGAGGAAGGAGGAGAAAGCAGGCACCTCCTTCTGCTTGCTGGATTCTAATGGGCTTTGTGAAATGCTCTCAAGTTATCCTCCCTGCTTCAGTTTGCTCTTGAGGGACTGTGTGCCAGCAGTTCTCTTTACTTTGAGGGTGCTTTATGTGCTGTCTGGGTGCTTTGTCTAGCAGGCCCAGCAGACTGATTCCCAGCATAGTGCTCCTGTCAGTCTCTGGAAGCTCCGGTTCTCTGTAGCACATCAGAGCATTGTGCATTGTTTGGATAAATACACGTTTCTACTGCTGGAGGGGGAAAAGGATCCCAAAGGGGCTTTATATTTAGCTTCCAGAAGCATCTGAAAATGCTACGTGAGCTACTGTGAGAAGGAACTCTCCTTCAACCCTGAATCACAAGGGATTGGTTGGGCTGCAGTCTTTCTTGTTATGTGGGAACATCCTGAAAATATGTTTAACCTTTTCTCTCTCTTTCCTGCAGTCCTGGGCAGCAGGAGACATCGTCAGCTGTCTGATAGACCTTGATGAGGGCACCATTGCTTTCTGCTTGTAAGGATCTTTGTCCCATTCCCTGCTTTGTTATGTCTGTGTGTAACATAAAGGTTTCTTCACCGCTCAGCAGGTTGCTGAGCCCTATTTCTGCTCTCTCCCCTTTAAGTTCCTTGGTAGTTCCAGCCTTTGCTTTTCTGCCTTGTGTTCAAAAACCATCCAAAGGGGTTGTTGAGTCTCCCAAGTTCAGCTGAGAGCATTTGGCAGAAAGATGTTCAAGCTACAAAGTCTGTGTAAAGTTTGCCAGGATTTTGGAGGGGAGGATGCCTCCTGTGATGCTTAATGCCACACTTGGCTGAGCCACACTAACTGCTTTTGTGGCCAGTGTAGACCTTGTCTGTCCTAAATTCACAAGGAGCTGTGGAAAGGCTGATAAATCTCCAGCTTCCAGCTCCCAGCACTCATGCACAATGAGAATTGTTCTTTGGCTCTGGCCTGCAACAAGTCAGTCAAAATTAAAAACTGTTGTACGGTCCATCTTTTATGGAGGATTGAAAGCGTTATCCTTGATTGCCACCAACATCAAACAGAAGAGGCAAAAAAGTCACCTGCTCTTAGTGTTCTGCTGGTTAGTTATCTCATAAAGGTTTGGGTTGCCCTTGAAGCTGAGTGGGCTCTGCATGTTGTGCAGACTTCCAGTGCCTTTGTATGAAAACGGGAATGCCTCTGCTTCCCGTGGCTGTTACTCAGCAGAGCTGTGACATTGCATGTGTGCCAGGTTAAGAGGAGGCATGACTGACTGATGTGTCTGTGTTGGCAAGTTGCTGGAAGGGGAATGCAGGTATCTGTATTGCCCAGCTGACCTCAGACCCCTCCTGCCATGACTAAAATCCTGTGGATTTTCCTTTCTTCAGGAACGGCATATCCCTGGGAACTGCCTTCGATAACATCACAAGGGGTGCTGGAATGGCTTATTTCCCTGCCATCAGCCTCTCGTTCAAAGAGTCTGTTGCTTTTAACTTCGGAAGCCGTCCACTCCGATATCCTTTAGGTGTGGGGAGAGGGGGTCTGAAGGGAGAAGAGCCTGTCCTCAGTCCATCTTTGGAGGCTGTAGAATATACACACCTGACTGCAGTGCTGTTGGCACTCGTTTGCAGAGACAAGGAGAGAAGAGCCAGATACCTCTCAGCTGCAGCAGAACTGCAGGACACAAACACAAGTTTCTGAAATGAGACTTGCTCTCAGCTCTGAGTCAACAGCTGCTGCTACAGCTGAGGGCCGCTTTTTCCCAGGCCCTCAGATCTTGCAAAGATCTCACTCCAGTTTTGGAAATCTTCATGCGGCTGTGCTGCTGAGTCTCTTGATCACTGATCTCTTTTACCTCTCTGCCATATGGGACATATGACATGGGATTAGTGTTGTCTGCTGCCTTCCTGTGTGGATGCTGAAACCTGCAGCTCCTGTCAGAGCAGTCCTTGCTGTGCCTGTTGATCAAAATAGCAGGGGTTCAGGTTGGTCTTTCTAATAAAAAAAGATTTCACACCAAGCAGAAGTGTGATGTGAAATACTTGGTGCCTGCAATATTGAGGAAGTGGGGATAAGACCTCATGGCTTATCATCTATTTAGAGGGCACTCTGGTTTGAACTGTGAGATGTGTGTGGGTATAAAGTGAAACAGAGCCACAGTCTTTTCCTTGCACAAACAAGTCCTGAAAGGATCAGATTGCATTTTCCCTTAACACTCACCTACTTATCCAGTGGATGGTTACCGGCCCTTGCAGGATCCCCCTGTGGCAGACCTGGTGAAGGCTCGGAAGCTGTTGGGTTACCTGAAGAATGTCATCCATGTTGGAATTGATGTGACGGTAGGCTGATGGCACTGGGTGGGCCTGAGAGGCAACATGCTGGGAAATGTGGTTCTGCTTTTCTCAGCACAAGCTGCCAGCTCGGATGTTTCCATACACCAGAGACTCTAAATGCTTGTATGCTTTTGCATAGGGAGTGCATGTCCCTAGAGCTCTTTGGCTTGCAAAATGGGATTCCTGATAGTTCCAGGACTTAATTTAAATCATACTGAGCTTTGTTGTTTTCAGTCCTATGAGGGTTCATTGCCAGTATTCAAGAAGTGATGTTTGTCAGGGTTGGAACTTCTGGATTTGATTTTGTGCCCTTCAAAGCACTTTGTTCATATCCTAAACTTTTTACTGATGTCCTGGTGCAGGGACGTGGTGAAATTCTGGCTGGTCTGCCTTGAGAACTGTTTTGGCTGTGGCACTGTTTGCTGGAAAACACTGTTTTCCACTAGGGTGAGAGATGTGTTTATGCCCAAAACACAGAGAATGCCATCTGCTATGGTCTTGGTTTGAATAGAGGCCTGCTTTGCTAGTTATCCTCCTATGTAGGGGTTCCAATTTACAAATTGTCATGTAAATTTAACCTTTTCTAGAAAAACATTGCCAAAATGCCTGCATGTGGTTGATAGTGACATCTGCACTGCACTACACCTTTCCAGAGACATAGGCCTGGCTTCTTTGCCATCCAAAATTCCTGTCTTCAAGGTTTTTACTGCAGTGAGGCATGAGACAGCAAACAGTGGCTGCTCCAGGCCTCTGGTTCATCCAGTTGTTGGTTTATGGGAGGATTGGGCTGGATCAAAGCTATGTGTTTTTCTGAGTTTGCCATTGCAGGAGGGGAAGCTGGTGGAGAAGGACACATCCATGTGGCAGCTGCAGGGAGAACCCACGGTGTTGATTACATTAGCTCACATCTTCAATTATTTCTCCCCTCTCATGGTGAGTTTTGCCTGCCCATTACAAGTTTTCATAGGTGCTTGTCATTACTCTTGCAAGACAAAGCAAACTTCAGCTTCCTCTGGGAAGTGACTGTGCCATGGAGGACTGTTGACCTGGCTCTCTGTCTGCAGTGCAAGGTGTACCTGGTGGAAGATGTGCTCATGACCTTCCTATTGAGCATCCTTGAGCGAGGAGGGGCAGTGGAGGCTCACCCTCTTATTCAGCAGCTGCTGGATCTCATGTGGCTTCTGATGGAGGTGAGTTGCTAAGGTGCTGGTTCCTCCCTAGGGATCACAAGGAGAACCTAGGAGGTGCTGAGGAGCCTTCCCTGGAAAATGCTGATTACTTCAGAGTTAATTTTACTAGTGAAGAAACTACTTTCCATGTAGCAAAGCAATGGCACCAACTTTTACTTGGACTCTCTCCTGTGGCGTCAGGTGGACCCTGTGGGTTCAGAGCACCTGCTTTTTCAGTTCAGGAATAAATGCTTCCTTCCAAGGTCACACTCTGGGAACTATAGGTGTTCCCAAATCTGTGATGTTCCTTTTCAGTATGTTTCTTGTTTTCTCAGGAGTATGAAGTGCACGAGTGTCTCAAGCAGCTGCTGATGTCCCTGCTGCGAGCTTACAGGTTCTCCCCCATCATTCCAGACCTAGGATTACAAGTGAGTTACACTTCTGAATCCCCAGGAATCTGTGACTAGCCAGCTTCTGTTATGTCCCCTTTTCCAAAGGTACATGATGTTTTGGATTTTGCAGTAGTTTGATCCAAAGATGGCAGTTTTGTTACACTCTACCTATTGGAGAGTTGTATCACCTAGCAGATGGAGTCACTTTTGCTTCTCCTGTTCCCCTAGATTCACTACCTCCGGCTCACCATTGCAGTCTTGAAGCATGAGAAATCCAGGAAATACCTACTCAGCAATGTTCTGTATCCTTTGTGCCTCCTCTTGTCTCAGTTTTCCCTTCCCTCAATAGTGCAGCTGAGGACACTTCAAGGATCTGTGGATCCTGGGAGGCAGAAGCCTGTCTTTGAGAGATCATTTCTCGGATCTCCTTTGCCTGACACCATTCTCTACAAAGTCCTGCTTTGAGGAGGGGGAGCAGTGTTGTACAGTTCCCAGCCTGCCAACACAGAGGAGCTCTTTTCTACCTGACTGACCTCTCTAATACCCCTAGAGCAAAGCTACTTTCAGAACAGTCCAGCTCTATTTGAGCATTTGGACAGCTGATGTGATAACTGTATGGGGCTTCCCCTGGGAGAAGGGGGCTCTGGATCTTGCAGTGGTTGTTTTGCTGCAGCCCATGCCCTGTACCTGCTCCCAGTGTAGCTCCTGTGCTTGCTTTAACTCAGCCACAGCTTCGATGTGCTCCGGTCGGTTGTGTTCTTCTACATCAAGAGCCCTCTGCGTGTGGAGGAGGCAGGTTTGCAGGAGCTCATTCCCACCACGTGGTGGCCAAACCGCTTCACCAAGGAGGTGAGTGCAGGCATATCCACCAAGTAGGCTGAAGAAATACTGTGGCCTAAAGGTGCCAGGTCATGTTTTCTGGCTGAGGAAATTGGATGTCTGATGTTTCCAGTTGCTTTAGCACTGGTGGCTTTTCCACTGCCCTGTCTTATTTGTCCCCTTAGAAGGGACATTTGGAGTGTGATGCTCTGTGCAACAGATTTGGAAGGAAACCTCGCAGTGTCTAAGGAATTACAGATTGATATGAGTGTCCTCAAAAGATCTCCTGCCTTTACTTGTTATAGGGACAAGAGAGGCTTGTTAAGGTGTGTTTCCAGCTGCAGACATACAGTGGCACATTCTCAGAGTCTGTGCTCTCCATTTCACATTGTTTTGTGAAGTTTCTGCTCTTCATTTAGCAAGACATCTTCCCTGTGCAGCAGTCTCCTACTAACTGGTGTCTGTCCATGAACCAGGGCAAGGAGAGTAAGGAGGTGAAGGAGGAGAGTGCTGAGGAGAGACTGAGACGTCGGGCATATGAAAGAGGTTGCCAGCGACTCAAGAAACGCATTGAAGGTTTGTGAGGAAGGAGGGAAATTGGCAAGATCCCACACCTTTTATGTGGCCAGGCAGGCCAATCCTTGAGCTGTTTCCAAATCCCCTTCACTACCTGAAGTGCAGCTGTGTTCCTGCCAGGACAGGCTGTGCTGCAGGGGTGGGAGCCAGCCGTGCCATTATCTGGTGGTGGGTTAGGATTGCTGAGACTCCACAGCACAGACCTGCCCCCATCATGGAGCACAAGCAAACCAAAACTCCCCTTTAAGGGCATTGTTTGTCAGCTGTGGATGAATTTATTGTTAGGTGGTGAAGGAGAAAATCCTCATTAGTTTTCTGCCAGCACTGGTTCTTCCTGGTCACCTTTGCAGAGTAGGTAGCCTTTCTTCTGGGAACAAGTCACTGCAGTTGGGTTTAAGATGGGTAGTTGCTCTCCAGTGCTTGTTTTCTGATGGCAGACATGTCCTCATTTTAGTGGTGGAAGGTCTCCAGGTTCAAATTCTGAAGCTGCTGCTGAACAACAAGGACAGAGGAGGGGTAAGTGCTCTGTGCATCTTTTGTGACAGTATCTCCGCATGATGGGCCTTTTAAGGCATGGATTTACCGCCTGATTTTCGTTCTGCCAGGGGGAAGCCTCCAGATACATCTTCTTAAACAAATTCCGCAAGTTTCTACAAGAAAATGCGAGCAACAGAGGGGTAAGTCAGAGGGCCAGCCTTCCATGAGCCTCTGGCACCTTTGGGCTGACAGCTCTGCCCTTTTGGCTGGACTGCTTCCAGCACCTGATCCACTGAGGTCTAGATATGTCAGGGAGTGAGGAGGAGGGAAATCTGAGGCCAGAAACCAGGCAACTTATCCCAGTCCTATGCAGCAGACCTTGGGGACAGCCCTTCTATAACCCCTTGGGGAGCATGGTTATTGGGTGCTCTGTCACAGTGGGCCTGCTGGCTTTGACGTTCTCTTCACTGCCTGAGTGAGGACTGTTCTGGCCCTGGATCAGGCTGTAGGCCTGCAGCTTTGAGAGATAGGCATCCACTGTTGCAGGAAACCCTTTCTTCACCTGCATTTCTATGTTTGTCAGCCCCATCTTTGGTGGTGGAGCATGTGTTATCCCTCCTCCTCTGTCAGACCAGCTTGTTTAAGTGCCCAGGTCTTTCTAGAGGTGGAAACCATTAGGACTGGGCTCTCTACCAGAGCTGGAAGCCAGGAATGCTAGTAAGGCTGAGAACACAAAGTTTCTGCCTGTCCCATGTGGCACCTGGGACTAGAATGAACTTTCACACCTCCCCTGATGATTGGACTCTCATTCTTTCCCTAGAACTTGACTGTGCTGTGCCCACCAGAGTACATGGTGTGCTTCCTGCACCGGCTCATCGCTGCCCTGCGTTTCTTCTGGGATGGACACAAGGCAAAGACCTCAGCTTCCCTGAGCAGTGAAGGTGAGGCTTGGGGGAGAGGCTCTGAAGGCATTCGTGTGTTTAGAACAAGGTTTGCTTCTCAGCAGTGCTTTCCAGGATGCTGGCAATTTTTTTTTTCTCATGAGTGCTTGAGCATTCAGTTACCCTGTGTCTGTGATTCCCAGGCACCATGGGAAATTCCTGTGATGTGAGCAGATCTATTCCAGTTAACATAAAGACCTGAAGTTTGCAAAGGGCCACCTGTACTGTTTGTCAGTTCCCCCTCTCTGCTCTGGAGCAGAGTCCAGTATTAATTATAAGTCTGTAGAAAGGAAGCTCAGTGATCCCATAGTCAAAGTTCGGGGAAAGATTTTTCTGGCTTTGTGGTTCCCAGACTGTGGATCAAGGGGAAACCAAGTTAGCGCCAATTTCAACCCTTAAACTCCACCTTGCCTGTGCTTCCATGATCTGCTTGACGTTCCCTTTTCTTACTTTACGTGGACCCTTTCTTTAGACTCAATAAGTGCTTTATAATCCCTGTGGCACTAAGTGACAGAGCTGGAGTCAGCAGGTGGAGAGCTGCCAAGTTTTATGAGGATCCAGTTTACCCCAATGACTGTGGCTGGAGGAGGGAAGTGCTGGGAGACTTGTTGATGGCAATTGGTTTCTCCTGTGTCTGCATGGATCTAATGCTTCCTCCATTGTGGAAATCACTTTTACCTTTATGGCTCATGCTTTCATGACAAAAAACCTTTTTGCTGAATGTTAGTCTATGCTGGGGCCTGGGGTCTGCCTTAGAAGGCCATGCATGTCTGTGAATCCTGTGCATGGGACTTCTTGTGGAAAAAAGAATCTTCTTTGCTTTAGAGGCATATGTTCCTCCTCAACTCTTCTATAATGGGAAGGTGGATTATTTTGACCTTCAGCGACTTGGAGGACTCCTGTCTCATCTTAAGAAGACTCTGAAAGGTAAGTGTTCTCATTTCTAATACCTGCATCCAGGTCCTGGCTGGAGTTCCTTGAAGAGACATTCCAGGGAGGGAGCTGTGTGTAATGAATGAATTTTGATTAAATTTAAGGAGAGGAGTCTTGAATTTTAATGAGATGCAAGTTACAGTGAAGAAGACACCACTCTTCTTAGGTGGAGTGTCCTTTAAGTCTACTGTTTATATTCCTGAATTGGGCATGTGACAGCTGGAGGGAAGGGGTTAGCCTGGGAATATCTTCTGGTATGTTGCTCTTGCTGCAGCACAGCCAAGACCTGGGAGCTGTCAAAGCACTGACTGTCAGCCTGGCTGTACTTGGTGTGAAGGATGTCCAGGATTTACTTGCTGTACCACTGTGTGTAAAGAGTAACAGCCCTGTGTATACATTTCAGCAGTCTGTTTGTATGCAGCAGGCTACTCTGCTAGTAAACTTCCAAAGCCTCCCTTGTGCAAGGATTACAAACCCCTTGCTGTTCTATTGGACTTGGTTTGTCTTTGGTTTCTGGCTGATGTGCACTTGCATTTGCTCAGATGTCTCTTCTTCCCCAGTATGTTTGCAGGATTAGGACCATTTTCTCTGTCTCAAGTTGATCCCTAGTTGCTCAAAATTAGATTACTTAATTTAAGAACTATGTCATCTCCTCTGGTCTCTTACCAAAGTATACTGGTATCCTTTAAAGTATCCTTTAAAGACAGAGCTGTGGACTGGAGATCACATTCTTCAGGTTTTGTCAGCACAGCCTTCCTGTGGGCTAAGATTCTTTCTGGTCTGAGTCTCAGTCCTAGTGACTTAGGGACACGTCGTGGGACAGCACTGAAGAGCTGGATCTTTAAAAAGTGGTTCCAGGCCATGAGTTTCCTTCCCTGCACTAGTCTAGTCTGGCCCTGGTGGTTGTCTCCTGATTCCTCAGTTATCCTATTTGCAGCTAGTAGGATCAGGAGCAGAAATGGATCCTGATTGACCAGCACTCATCACTACTTGGTCTCTGTTAGTAAGGATAGACCTGTCTCATGTAAGGAAGCTGGAGGAAGGTGAACTTGTTCTGATACAGCATCCAGCTTTTCTGGCTGCTTCTCTACTGCCAAGAAGCAGGAGGGCTCATCCTAGGGCTGCCCCTTGGGAAGTGAAGGGTGACTCTTGTGTTCATAGCTGCTTTGGTGTGCTCTGTGCAGATGACCTGGCTGCAAAAGCCAATGTCCTGATCGACCCTGCAGAGCTGCAAGCAGTGACTATGGATGATCTTGATGAAGATGAGGAGTCAGCAACATCAGCAGCACAGGTGAGTTGTGTTATTTGCCTGCAGGGGTCCCAGTGCTGGGGCAGCAAGTTCAGCCTGTGGCTAGAAAGGCTTTGCTTTAGAGGAAGACAGTGTCTTGCCAAGGATTGTAACCAGTCCATGGGCAACCAGATAAACAGATGCATTTACATGAGAGTCACTGGAGATCACCAAGGCCCTGGATTCACCAAGTCTGAGCAGCAACATTTTCTTTGCTGTGCTCTCTCACTACCCACTGATCTGAATGGGCTCCCTCTCCTCTTTGTGCTTCCAAATGCTCTGGAAGGGCATGAGGCAGCTGCAGACAGAGCAGCAACTTGCTGCGCAGATCTGGTGCTTGGAAGAAGGACTATTCATTTGCTACTCTAGCACTGCTGGCTCATGATAGGAAGGGTATCTGTTCGTCTTTTGGTGGCCACTGGACATCTGTACCAGCATCCTTGCAGGGACAAGGGAGAAGCAGCAGGCAGCCAAACAGCTGGAAGTGTTTTTCCCTTCTCTTTTCAGTCCCAACGTCCCTCTGCCACCCTGGCCATTGGTGGAGCTCTTGCCAGACCTGGCTGGCTCAGCTCCCCCACCCTGGGCCGTGCCAACCGGTTCCTCAGCACGGCGGCCGTCAGCCTGATGAACCCGCGGCGCCCTCTGGGCGCCCTGGAGAAGATCAAGGTGCGCACCCTGAGCGTGGAGCAGCGGACAGAGGAGGACAGTGAGTACTCTGCTCTGTGCTAACATGGCCCAGGTGGTCCCTGGCAATAGGGCATCTTCCACCTCCCAGTACTCCCCAGAGGAATGCAGTCTCTTTACTGCCAGTATTGCTCCTTCTCGTTCCCACGGCTTGCTGACAGAAAAGTCCACAAAGACCCAAAAGACTCCTTTGCCATCCTGAGTGTGGCACTGGTGGTGTTGACACTCTCTATGTGAAGGAGATGCTGCCTTGGTTCCTGCAAGTGCAGTGGGACTTTGCAGGGAGGTGGATGGAGGCAGCTGTGGCCACACTTGCTCTGAACACAGACCAGCTGGAGGATGATGAGTGCAGCAGCAGCACTGTTGCTGTTGCACTGAACCAGGCAGGCCTCTCAAGCGTGTACAGGGCTAGAGGAAGTCGAACCTGCATGGCCTGAGTCTGTCTAAGCAGATCTGACAGGTCAACCCGATAGAAGCAGTGAGATGGGAATGGTGTGTTAGTGTAAGGAGAACTGTGTTACAGAGGCACACCGGGGCTTTGGCTTCAGAGAGGTGCAGATAGAAGCTGAGGAGCCAAAATGCCTTGCTGAGAAATTTTCCTGTCTTGGGGATGCATTGCAGTTGAAGGCACCCATGGAAATGAGGGTCTCTTACTGGGCAGACCTCCAGAGGAGCCAGACCAACCCATCACTGAGAACTCCCTCTTGGAAGTCCTGGATGGGATAGTGATGATGTACAACCTTAGTGTCCACCAGCAGCTTGGGAAGGTAAGCAGCACATGCTATGTAGGAATCCATTCCCTCAATGTCCATGCTTCCGCACAGATTCTTTTCTGCTTATTTGTTGACTGTGTGAGCCCTTTCCTTCTCCCAACAGATGGTTGGTGTGTCAGATGATGTGAATGAATATGCCATGGCACTGAAAGACACAGAGGAAAAAATCAGCCGCTGCCCAAAGAGAGTGAGTGTCTCTGAACTCCTAGCTTTCTTCTTTGGTAGAGCCTCAGTTTATGACAAAAAGGGTGAAGCACTGCTGCCCACTCTGGATGAGTGTCTGAATCAGAAAGTTGAGCCTTTCTGTGGAAGGAGTGGGAATCAGAAGCAACCCCTGAAAGGCTGCTATCCCCTTTGCCTCCTGCCAGTACTCCCTAGGTAGCCCCAAGTTGGTATTGCTTTTGAATTGTTTGTCCAGCCCTGAAAAAGGATGCTATAAATGGCAGCGAAATCTGCCCTCACATCTCTGCACTCTTTTCAGAGGAGAGACATCCACGAGGAACTGCTGAAGAGCCAAAAAGTCTTCTCGGAGAAGCTCAATCACCTAAGCCGACGTCTCGCTTGGATAAATGTCACTATTTATTCAAAGGTGAGCAGGAGTGTAACTTGAGCAGCTCAGAGGAGACCAGTATACCTCTGCATCTGTGCTGCTTGGCTCATGTGTCACAAGTGTTGTTTTCCCTAGTGTTGAAGCAATGTTGGTGCTCTTTGAGGTTTGTTTTTCCCATCTTATGCATCCTTCCTGGGCCTGGACCTGCTCCTGTCTCAGGTCTGGTCCTGTAGTATTTGTTAGGACACAATCCAGTCTGTTCTGAGCTGTGCGTGGTGCTGTAGGCTTTCTCTTAGGGCGTCTGCACTGCAGACAGAAGGGTGCGGGGAGAGACATGCCAGAGGATAGAGCCTACTGTGAACCATTTCCCTGAGCAGTGCTGTGTGTCACAGGGGGGGTCTCTAGTACTGCTGTTCCTAAAATCTGCAGGACCCAAGCCTCGGGATTTTTGTTGAGGTATTCTCCCCTTCTTCACTTGGTTCCCATAAAAAGAGCATGTTCTACATTCAGTAATGCAGTGACTATATGCATAGGTTGTCCCTTTTTCCCTGAATTCACCATTTTCTAGGATAAAACCTCTGGTCTGTTCTCTCATGAGCAGTTTCGCTGATCTTTTCCTTTCTTCCCTTGCACATTGCCTTGCCCCAACTCTCTTTTGTGTGTCCCGGGATGTAAACAGGGAGGGAAAGAGTGATTCCTATGAACACATCTGCAAGAGCTGCAGTGGCTGACCCTGGCTCATGAGCTCTTTGCTGTCCCCTTCTTCACTCCTGCAAGGCACAGTGCTGGGGGCAGCAGCTCTCCAGCTGCATTAGCATAGCCCAGGATTGCCAGAAAATAACCCTTTCTTCCCAGACTGTTCTGGAAAGGCTGAGGAGCATCACCAGAGTGCACTGCAGGTATCACTGTGATGGCCCTTGCAGAAACACTGTTCAGGTCTCCAAATGACCCATTGTCATACTAAAGGCAGGTACTCTTCAGGAGTGCAGCGTCACCTTTCCGGATGAATCAACAGCATGTGGGAGTGAAGGTTACAGCCCTCTCTGCTTGTGCTGCTGTTGTGCACAGCCCACAGGGAGAGCAGCTCACCAGCTGTCTGGGATGTGGAATATGCCCAGAGAGCTTGCTGTGGAGAGGAATGTGGCTGTACCCAGGAGCCCTGTGCCTTCAGGACTCCATCTCACAGCCATCCTGCTCTTTCTCAATGGAGACATCCATGCAGTGGCTCCTGTGTCCCTGGGACTTGCGTGCACTGGAAGGTCACATCTGTGTGAGCATTGCAAGCACTGCTGCTGATGGAGAGAAAGAGCCTGGTTCTGTGTAGGGGTGAGATCCTGCTCTGTGCTGTGTCACAGCACGGCAAAGGCTGCTCCTTCCTGAGGGGAATTAGTCACTGGTTTATTCTGAGCCCAGGGATTCAAGGTTAGACAACAGGGGATGCTACGGCTTAAAAACACTCTTGGTTTTAAAGCACATAATCCTGCCTTCAAAATATCCCTATGGGAATTCCAGCTTATTTTATTGCAACACTGTATTTATCCATCACACTGTGGGTAATCACATAAAACTAAGTGCAGAATTTTTTTTTACCTTAATGTTGTCTGCACACTTGTTTTTTCTCCTGAAAGCAATAGTTTGGCTTAGACGCATGTCAATGTTGAACTAAAGATGTTTTATAGTCAGATTAGTTGATTTGTGCTAGTTCAATCTAATTTACAGAACAAACCCATGAAAATCTCCCAAAGATGATAACAACATACTTTCGAAAAGCCACTAAGCAAATAAAATCCCTTATCTGCACCTCTGACTTTAATTTTTTCTTTAGTTAGAAGTATAACTCTTCTCCATCTATTTTTATGCAAGTGGCTATTGCTTATGCTATTTCTTGGCATTACACAATACGAAATAATATTTCCTCTTTTTATGGCTTTGTTGGCACTCATTTTTGTAGCTTAAAGTTATGTAGATGCCCTTCAATTTCCTGTTTTTAATTTAGGACCCCCTGAGTTTTATTTAGAGAAGCAAGAGGCTGATGTTCCTCAGGACAGTAAATCTGGTTGAATGGCTGGCACAGAACTCAAAAGGCTGTGGCTGCCTGTGAGCTTTCAGCCTGTTCCCATTTAATCCGTACAATGGACCAACTTTCTTTGCAGCAAGATTTTTGCTGGGTTTGCTAGTGCCTGGTCTCCTTCAGCAGTGTCCTTGGAATCAAAACTCACATGCTTTTATTGCCACCAGGCCCGTGTGGTTGGATATGCCCTGCAAGCAGTAGTGCTTGGTGAGTCAAAGCCATCCCATTGATAACAGTCATGCGCAGAGCTTGAGGTCAGTGTAGAGATCTCGGATTGTTCCTTCTACCTGATTGTTCTGTGACTCCGGAAGAAGCCCAAATGGCATGGATCTGGTTACTGAACTTAGAGCAGTGGTCTGTTTCTGAAGTCTGAGTGCAGTGCTGACTGTTGTTTGTCCAAAGAGAAGCTGGCAGCTGAATGAGGATTGTTGTGTTCTTTCTGGGCAGGAGAAGATGCAGGATATCTACTGGCTGCTGCGGGTGTGCATCCGCACCATCGAGCACGGCGACAGGACAGGCTCGCTTTTCGCTTTCATGCCAGAGTTCTACCTCAGCGTGGCTATGAACAGCTACAGTGCACTCAAGAACTACTTCAGCCCTGTAAACAGCATGGAGGAACTTCCAGGTGAGGGGGTGGGGTTGTCTTCTGGTTTCTGGGTGGGATGGTGGGTGGCATGAGTGCAGCAATTGGAACTGCTTTCAAATTCCCCTGTGATTTAGATAAGTTCCTATGGAGATGACCACCCACATGATGTGCCAGGAGTCTGTGTTTAGGTGTATTCTCTCTGTATATGTTCTGTGCTTTCCTGGCTAAGTGAAGCTGCTGAACTCTTAGCAAATAGTTCTGAGCTTTCCAGAGCCCACGGAGGTAAGAAAAGCATCTGTTCTCACCAAGGAGACACAGCTGAAGTGTTCACATACTTTAAGTGGAGGCTGTGCCTGCTGTTCAGGCAGTGGCAGAATTGAGCAGCAGCAGATTTCGTAGGGCCTGGACATGGCTTATCTTCAAAGGTCTTCTTTGTGTTGCTCAGCCTCTTCTGCACCAGGCATCTCTCCTGTGCCATCTGACTCGATTGCACGGTTTTCTCTCTCTCTGAGTAACTGTTTCAGACTCTGTAGACAGAGGTGAGAGGTTCTGCTGGAGATCAGTGTGTTTTCCCAGATGTTTCGACAACTAGACACACAAAGATAGTTAGCTGTAGCAGGGATGAATTCCATGGCCTGTGCCATGTCCACAGGAGTGCTGGGACCACAGAGCTGCCCATCAGGTTGTTAGTGTGACCCCTGCTCCCTCCTTCTCTTCGCAGGCTATGAAGAGACCCTGATGCGCCTTGCTGCCATCCTGGCCAAGCACTTTGCTGACTCGAGGATTGTGGGCACAGGTAAAGCTGCACTCCTCTGCCGTGTGGTCACAGGTCTGGCCAGTCCCACTGCCATTGACTCACCAGACTTCTGTGGGATCTGTCTGGTCAACCTGTTGAGTGCTTCATGCCTCCCCATACAAAGAGAGGCTGGGCATTACCATTGTCTGATGTGTCCTGCTTAGTCCAGGGTTAGATACATTATCTAGGATACTCTTTGGAGGGCAGGATTCATGTCCTAGCTGCTTGCATGTCCAGTCTGGAGTTATTCCTTACCTGCCTGAGCATAAGCATGCTCTCAATGGGACAGAGGAAAGTGTCCAGCTCTCAGCTCTCTATGTGAGGGTCAATCCTTCCCAGCCCCCAGCACTCAGGTGCTCCATGGTATTCTGTGTGTCCTTGGATGCCTGGCCTAGTCCATTCTCATTCCTCCTCAGACATCCGGGATTCCCTGATGCAGGCATTGGCCAGCTACGTCTGCTACCCCCACTCGCTGCGTGCTGTAGAGAGGATCCCAGAAGAGCAGTAAGTGCTGCTTTGCCTGTTCCTGGGGAGCTGGGGCAGGGCTGGGATGATGGGAGGGCTGAGTGAGGGAATGGGTGGGCTGCCAAGCACTGCTGAGGGTCCAGAGCTGCAGCAAGGTCCTGGAGTTGATTTGGGAGCCTACTATCACCCTTTTACCAGTGGTTTTGTTCTGCCCCAGCTCTGTGGGTCCTACTTGATGCCCTGTTCCCAAACCCTGTAGGCTGACCTATGTCTTGGTCTGGCAGGCGGATCTCCATGATGAAGAACCTCCTGGCTCCCTATGAGCAGCGACCCTGGGCACAGACCAACTGGATCCTTGTCAGGCTGTGGCGGGTGAGCATCCTGCCCCTCCCAGCATCTGAGGCTTGTGGGACACGGAGCACCTGAGAGCAGCAGCAAAACCCAACTGTTTTTCAGCCTCTAGGATCTTTCCTTATCTCTGTTGCCAGGGCTGTGGCTTCGGGTACAGATACACAAGGCTCCCACACCTGCTGAAAACCAAGCCTGAGGACGCCAGCCTCCCCAGCCTGCAGAGTGAGTGGGGCAGGGGATGGGTGCTTAGGGCTGGGGGTGCTGAGGGAGGACCAGCCTCTTCCCTAGCAGCTGTCTCTACTATGGTCCAGGCCAGCTGGTGAGATGGCTGCTCAAGTAGGGTGTTTCTGGACAAATATCCAGGCCTGGTCTTTGCAGCCTGGCCATCTCCATCCTCTCTGCACTGACTGGTGACTCTTCCATGCTGGGTGGCGAGTTAGATCCATCACAAGGAGAGGTTCTACCCTTCAAGGGAGAGGAGACAAACACAGGGCTGCATCCTTACCAGAGTTTTACCCCAAGGTGTAAACCTGGTGTAACATCCCAGTTTTGAAGCCCCAAGCTTAACTGGGAATATTACTTCCAAAAATATATTTAAAGCTTTAAAGTCTTCCTGCCAAACTTTTGAAAAGCCTTTAGTTTGATATTATCTCAAAGTCAAGAGAAAATGTAAAGAGGAAACAGTAACATTCTTTCCCAAGAGATTTCTTCTGATTTAGTGAGAAAAATAAACATTTTGGCAAAAGCTTTCAGGGGTAACATACAACCAAGGAAGAGGCATTCAACAGAAGCACCCAACACAAAGCTTGAAAAAATCCAACCCAATCTTTAAGTTACCTCAAAGAGTAAAGAAAAGAATAATGAAAGGAAGAGAGATTAAAAGAGTAAAGAAAGAAGGAAGAAGAGATTAGAATAAGAAATAGTTACCACTGAAGGATTCTGTGAAAGTCCCCATCTTCACGTGGTGGTGGTAGGTCCCAAGAGAAAGGCAAGATAGAGCTCATGTGCTGCTCTATGTCTGTGGTCTGGCCACTGTGGCCACCCCTCCTAGGTAGGGGACTCCAGTGCCCTCCAGGCCAGAGTGAGGGGTGCTGCAGCCCATCAGAGACTCCAGAGGGTGTGGTGGGGGCAGTCTGCTGGTCTCTCAATCTTCCTGATTGACAGCCTTTACCATATGCCTTCCTTGGTCAAGGCTGACCATGTGGCTTCCACGCCGTGTGCCTTCTGTGTTTTAACAGCACTCTTGTTCTCTTTTTCTCTCCTGCCCATGGTGCCCAGGAGATCTCTCTGTTGCTAGTTTCCAGAGTAAGTTTGTTGTGTGACCCTCTTTTGTCTGGTGAAGTAGCTTTAGAGAGCTTCCTGCTTCCCCTCTTCTGTCTAGAGAGACCCTTCTTTGCAGGCAGAGAGCTTTGCACATGATTGTTTTCCTTAGTTCCATCCCTGGGAGAAGCCATTTGGGCTGGTGCCCACATGGCAGGCTCTGAGGCTACATCATGGACCTGCTCCTGGACCTGTTTTGTCAGGGTTGCCTCGAGGATCAGAGTCCTTCCACAGGGTATGCCAGCCTTGGGTTCCTCTCATCCTTGGAGGACCATGGCAAAGCCCTGGTACACATGCAGGAGGGACCTCGTGGCTGTCCCCTTACCCTCCTACTGCACAACCAAGCCCTCAAGTGGCTGCTCCTCCCATCCTGAGGAGCTCTGGGGCAAGAGCAGGGTTCTTCAGCTGTCCAGGCCTCACTCCATACATCGTGTGGCTCCACACAGTCTGAGCCTGGAGTGGGCTGTGCTGGCTACTGGGGACTTGCTCTTGGGATTGCTATTTTAAGGCTAAACCAAATCAATAATGAATGCTGATTTAATTGAAGAGGGACAGGGGACTCATAGGTGTCCTTGAGATGCTGCCCAGGGAAGGAGGTGGGGACGATCCCCCCGCCTTCCCACCCATCAATCTTCACCTTGTTGCAAGCTGAACACTGGCAAGGGACAGCAGGACAAACTGCTGAGCTGAAGGAAATCCCTGTTGGTCTGAATCTGCTTCACCAGGCCAGTCTAAAGGGAGCTTAGACAAAGGCCTGTTTTCTGGTGCTCTAGCCTTGTCCTGCTTTGGGGATGCTTTCTTGGAGGACTCTGCAAAGTTGGGGAAGGTGTGCTGGTGCTGTCTGACAATACCTATGAAATGCACGGAGCACACCTGGTCTGATATGCTGTCTGTAAGAGCCTGTGCTCACCCTGGCTAACTAGGGTGGGGAGAGACTCAGAAAGGCCATCTGTGTCCCTGCTTGCTCCCAGAGTTGCTCCTTAGCCCTGCTGATACCGAACAGCTCTCGTGCAGGCAGGGCTCTGCCTCCAGTTTGGCTGCAGAGAGCAGACAGGGCTGTGCTCAAAGCTGGGGCAGTTCTGGTCAGTGGCTACTGCAGGGACTTGTTTTGCTTTCATCATGGCTTGTGGGCAAGACCAGGTGCTGTTCCCCCATGCACACCAGGAGCAGTGGCAGTGGCCCTGAGCCAGGCCCAGTCTGGCTTGTAAAAGCAAGAGCTGCAGGGTGGCCTCAGGTTGCATCACAAGGCTCCTCTGCCCCAGGCCTTCTACCCACGCATCCATCAAGCAGTGGAAGGAAGGTGGATGGGACCATGATCTCATCTAACTGGCATGTTGTGCAACACAGGCCAGACAACTCACTCACATCTCCTTTCCAAATCCAGCTAATTGCCTAAGCTAAGGAGGTCTTTCAGGAAGAGATCCTGCCCCAATCTGACAACACCAAAAGCATCAGCTGGTAGTAGTCGAACACTCCAGGCCCTCCTGGTGGTGGTTCCTCCTCCTCAGAAATAAATCCATCACTTATGATTCCTGATGAGGGTCATGGAATCAGAATGGTTTGGGTTGGAAGGGACCTTAAAGATCTAATTCCAATTCTTCAACTGTGGGCAGGCACACGATCCACTAGACCAGGTTATTCAGAGCTCCATCCAGCCTGGCCTTAGACACTTTCAGGAATGGGGCATTCACAGTTTCTCTAGGCACCCTGTGCCAATGCCTCACTACCCTCACAATAAAGATTTTTTTTCCTGCTATCTAATGTAAACCTGCTCTCTTTCAGTTTGAAATCATTCCCCCATACCTAACCTTACCTTCTGTATTCTATGGCTGCTGCTCTGCCTTTTTCTGCTGGATTAAAATGCTTTACAATATTTTATTCTTCAGAAGTGCTTGTGTACCGGGGTGAACTCACCTCTTTGCCATTTTTAATGGTAAAAAACATATAGCCTCTTTGCCCTATTCAGGAAGGGAGTTTTCTTCTCTGTGAGCCCCGTGGTTGTCACCTTTCCCACATTTTTGGCATCCCCAGAGATGCTGGTATCATGCTGGCAGGAATCCCTTCCTGGTCTGCTGGTCATGGAGCCAAAACTCACATTAGCCCATTTGCCAGTGCTTTGCTTTGGAGGCACACAGGGATCCCAGGTGTGCACTGGTATCGCATTCCCTGAACGCTGCCTGCTTTCCTCCTGCCTTGCCCCACAGCCTTCCCTTTGGTCCTCTAAATGCATCTCTGAAATGCAGTGACGTGGTTGTAATGCACCTGAATCCATTCAAAAACTCAGATTAGCGTTGGGTGGAGCTGCTTTGTTTCTGAATCTGGTCTATTTGGGGCTATCCCTCTCTATGCTCACAGCTTTTACTGTAAGTGCTGTAGTGTCCAGAGACCCCTCAGGCTGCTGACCAAGAAGTCTCACAATTAGCCCTAATATAAATCTTGCTGGGTCATTAGCAAACTATAAAGTACATAATTACCTTCCTGTAATGAAAGTACATGACCCTGCTTCTTTACCATTATCTAGCAGGAGCACTTATTGAAGGCTTCCACTTGTCTGCTTTATTAATTTTTAACTCTAATAATGGGCCTCTGCTACTGTTAGACTTTCTCCCATTACTACTTGTGCTAGATTTTTTTTCCCATAGTTGAAGAAACTTTGCATTTAGTATAGTGGGTTGAAGATGGTTTTTGTGTCTTTTTCTATTACCCTTTTCTCCTTGTTTTCATTTACCTCTGTCTGTGTTTGATTATGTCCCCTTTACCTTTTAACTCATGTCTTTGTTTCATCCTTCCCTCAGTGACCCTTTTAACCCAAGTGCTTGCTGGAACACTGGGACTTTCTCACTACCTAATTATCTTCTTAAAGAACTCCGTTTTTATTCACTGTTTCCCCACCTCTATTTTCTCTATTTTACTTACATTCTTTCAGGGAAGTTTCTGTTGTGGAAACATCAGATATACCTATAACTGCTTGGTTCCACGCTCTGTTGCCCACATTAAATGTATTGAGGTCAAAATCTCTGGCCTTGGAAAACCACTGATTTCTGTTCCAATGACTGATGTTTATCTGTCATAATGAAGGCTGAGCCAAGACTGAGTGGCTTTTGTATTAGGGAGGTACAAGTTTCAGAAGCACTAATGACATATTGGTCAAGGAAGTAACCCTATCAGTGAGTACCCCCAGACTCCCTGTGAAATTACAGCATCTTTAGATTTAGAATGCTCTAGGGAACCACAAAAGCCAAGGAAGTTCACTGTTTACCAGTATTAACCTAAAACCTTAAATAAACCTACTTAGCTGTGGAGAAGTTTGATAAAAGCACCAATTTTGAATGTCCTTATAGTCTGGCACAGTCTTTGCCAGCAGCAGGGAAGGCATTTATGAACCCAGAACTGCAGATCTGAGGCAAACTCACACCACTCGTTGGAAAAAGACCATGAGGAAATAGTCATTGGCTAAAAATCAGGATAAAGCAAGTTATTACAAGCATAAGAGCATCCTTCAAAAAGCCAAAGCTGCTTGTAAATGAGGTAAACTTTGGCTGGGCAAATCATCTTGAAACCTGTCCTGACTCGAAATATTGGTAAAAGAGACTTTGGCAACAGGTCATGAGCAGGACAACACACAGAGTTCTTCCAGGAGGAGTGGTGATCCTTGCCCAGAACTCCCTTGGTACTTGAAGGCTGGAAGGGGCTAATATTTTAGCAGTTTTAATAAAAAGCAGTTTTTACATGTTGAAGGGAGGCTGGAGAAAAGAAGGCACAAAAAACTTAACCCTACAAAAAAACTTTTTAATTCTAAATGCCTGGGCAAGAAAATGTGGATGGAATTCAGCATTGCCCGATGTAGAGTGGTGAAGTAAGGGTGTGCTGTGCCCCTTTATCCATCGCTGACTTGCTCCAGCACTGACTCATGGGCTTCTCCCCTTGCACCTCACAATCTGAGGGGTATCCTTAAGCTGGCAACCTATTGTAAACTTTTGAAAAAGAGCAGCTTGATGCCCATTCTAAGGAACAAATTATGCAACAACAATTATGAGGAAAGGAAAAAGAACAAAACCAAAACCACATTATGCCTTTGTGCAAATCTGCCATACGCTTGTGGTTTGGATGCTGTGTGTGCTTCTCATTCCATCTCTCCTAAGAAAACCTGGGAGAGCTGTTGAGGTTCGGAGAAGGATGGCAAAGGAGACAAAGATGTGACAATTTCTGTTTGAGAAACTGCACTGACTGAAGCTGTTCCCATTGAAAGAGTATCATAAAGGTCTGGAGTCGTGGCTAGCTGGAGGAAGTGACTGGAGAGGAGCATCTCACTGTCTCTCTCACCAGAAGGAAGGAGTTACAGAGAATAAATATTAACAAATAAAGCGAGTAGGAGCCAAGCTCCAATCCAGACTCCTGCTGCTGCACACAACTGAGCTGTGCAGTGTTGCTCTGGGACACAATCAAGGCTTCCACAGCTTCAGACGACAACTGGGGAAGAAAACCCCATAGGACTACTAAATATGTAAAAAGGACGTCTGGCTTGGGCAGTCCCTGAGCCACGTGTATCCAAGGGCAGGGAAAGTACTTGTGGGTGGGAGAAGGACATCAAAGAAGTTTGTCGTGATGAAAACCCTCCCAAAAATGAGATTTTAGGCAGGATCAAAGCCAGAGTGCTGGCCTGCCTGAGGTGATTATGCACTGTAAGCCTCAGCATGTGACGTCCATTAAAACGGAAGTTCATTGCACTTGCTCATGGGTATTCACAGAATAATTTATCCAGTTCTTATTTGAGATGATGGTCTCCTGCCATCCCTCTCTGGCTTTGCTAATCCCAGCTATCAATCTGCCTGTAGTTATGCCTTGCTTCTTGATCCCTAGAGGTCTGATGAAGGTTGTCCTGTGTTTCCTTTGCCCATGCTGGCCCTTCAAGCAGGCTACAGCCCCAGAGACTTTCTGCAGTTCAGCACAGCTTGTTCCTCTGGGCGCTACAGTGGTGGTGCTGCCAGTTTCCACCTGCTCTTACTAATAGCTTCTAGTAGAGCAAAATGTAGTTAGATTGGGGTTTTTTCCCTACAGCTGGTAAATCTGCTCAAGGTTCTTCCTCTGAACCCTGAATTTTAGCCTGTGGTTTGAACTCTGGTACGTTCCCTTGCAGTGTTGAATGTTTTGTGAGCCTCTCACTGACAGTGGGTCCTTCTGCTAGTGAGAAGCATCTGTCCCATTTGTGTTCCCTTTATTTCCCTGCCCATCTTTGAGTGCTGGTGTCCCACACAGCCCTGACTGTGTTTCCCAGCTGGGTCTGACCCCACCTGTGCTTTTGATAGTGAGAAAGCCCAGAGACAAGATGCCACGTATGAGAGGACATGTCTGTGCTCAGGCTGAACCTGGCTGCAGAGCATGGGCAGCTCTGCCTGAGGCTGCCGAGGGCAGAGCAAGCCCCA
This sequence comes from Serilophus lunatus, assembly GCA_013399895.1. Lineage (NCBI taxonomy): Eukaryota > Metazoa > Chordata > Aves > Passeriformes > Eurylaimidae > Serilophus > Serilophus lunatus. Next base: position 24,004 of record VXBA01000527.1, read on the forward strand.
GATCCATACAGAGGCTTCTCAGGAGTAGGATTTACTGGGTACCTTCCTCCCCAGATTCAGGCAGACAGGCACAGCCACGTGAGGCCCGGGGTTGCCATGCTGGCTCTGGGCAGCTGCTGCCACTCTGGTATCATGAGCAATTAATGCTGAGCTGACCATGGGCCTCTGCAGAACTGAGCAGGAGGGATTCTGAGCTGCAGGGCAGTTCTCCTGTGCATGTGGGGAGCAGCAAGAACAGAGGGCTCTTCCTTGGTTAATTCAGGCTGGCGTTGCAAAAAAGTGCTTGGAGGCCCAACAGGCAAGATTGCTGCTCAGAATATTCCTTGCACCGGCTCCCAGAGCCCTGCCATCTCTGCTCACTGTAAGGCACAAGCCAACATTTCCCAAGGCCAGGACTGGTCTCTCAGCTTGCCTGTGCCCCCTCCTCACAGCCACTCCACTGACCAGCCCACTGAAGGCATGTCTGTGTGTTTTCAGAGCCATGTCCCTCCACCTTGCTGCAGCGGCACATGGCAGACCTGCTCCGCAGCGACCGCGACCTGGCCCCCAGCTTCCTCAACAGCGTCCTCAACCAGCTGAACTGGGCTTTCTCCGAGTTCATCGGCATGATTCAGGAGGTGGGTGTGCCACTCAGAGCTGTGGGATGCAGCACCTGATGGGTGCCATGTTCAAGACACACCTCACAGAGTTGGGTGTGCAGTGGTTCCTGGCGTGCACAGGAGCTGAGTCGGGCTGGGCTGGGGGTCATCTTTTGGGAAGGGGCATGTTGTTAAGCTGTCTCTCTTGCTTGGCAGATCCAGCAGGCAGCAGAGCGCCTGGAGAGGAACTTCGTGGACAGCCGCCAGCTGAAGGTGTGTGCCACCTGCTTTGACCTGTCAGTGAGCTTGCTCAGGGTGCTGGAAATGACCGTCACGCTGGCGCCGGAGATCTTCCTCGACTGGAACCGCCCGTCGTCAGAGCTGCTGCTGCGCAGGCTTGCCCAGGTATCATCCTGTGTGAAGCAGCAGCATCTGGAGGGGCTCTCCTCTCTCTCCAGATGTGTAGTGCTGTAAGCACTATAGTACTTCGAGCTGCTATGGCAAACCCAGTTGCTGCAGAACAAGTGGTGCTTCCTAAAATCTCCATATGCCAAGTGCTCTCCTCCTTTGCAACTGATCTGGCCACAGCTGATTTCTACCTCTGCTGGGAGGTAGGATGATAGCTACTTAAATCTTCCTTTAGAGGGGCTGAGGCCAGTAAATGCTGAATTCTCCTATGATAAACAGTGCCATGAAATCTGGAGAGTAGGTGTGATATGTCTGAGCAGGAATCTGTGGAGCCTTTAGCTGGCTTCACGGGGAACACACTCAGTCCTACAATATGCTACCAAACATTTCCACTTCCCTGCTGGGATGACTGGTACAGCCCCATTCCTACTCATAACACTCCTTGGAATGCAGTAAATTAATTTCTAAAGCATGGGAAGTCCTGGAAAGCCCTGAGGACAGGCTGTTCTTGTACAACCTGGGCTGGTGGTCAGCAGTCATATGTAACTTACCTGTTCCCTAAGAGTTGAGACTCAGAGCTCTGAGCAGAGGAATAAAAGCAAGACATACTGGGATCTGGTACAGCAATCACGAGGGAAGTTTTCAGCTTGTGAGAAGGAAAGTGAAGGGCCCTTAGCAGGTGGCTTAGACAAGCTGGGAAACAGGTAGAAGAGAGCAGAGTGCTGCAGCATCCTCCACCCTACCTGGTGCTGCTATGAAGCTGTTCCCCACTACTGGACCTGCCCACACAGGGGGTGCAGAGTTCTGCTTTTGTGCACTGGGGTAACAGGAAGAGGGATCCTGCATCTGAGAGATGATGCTCGGCTTGCAGCAGTTGTGTCAAGCCTGGAGCAATCCCCACTCGTCCCACTGGGGTTTGGATGAGAGCTAATGGTGGCTAATTAAGTGACTTTACAGTTGATTCCTTCTGTGCTGGTCATAGGCAGAAATCACTGCCTGTGGTGGTGTTCTGTCATGCAGAGAAGCAGATTGCTCTCTGCACTCACCCTCTGCTTCAGGGCTGGTAGGTCCATCCTGCTGTTAGCTCCAGGCAGGGCAGGACCTGGACTGTTCTTCACCCTGCTGACACAGCTGCCAGCTCACTCTTCACAGGCTGTGGCTGTCCTGGGGACCGCAGTTCCTGCTTGCCAGGAGCTTTTATCTGCAGAAGTATCTTGTCTTCTGTAAGTGGGAGTTCAGATTTAGGTGGAAGGTGCTGATATTCATGTGTCTTGACCTCAGGCTGACTCTTCCCTTAAAGGTTTTGGTCTGGTACAACCACTGTGGTGTAGTGCCACATCTTTCCATGCCAGGGCCATGCTAGGTGTGTTCTGTGAGCCTCCCCGTGCTCCACCAGCTCTCAGGCACTGAGCCTGCACTATAAGGACATGCTGCCCCAAAGCTTGCTTTTTAGGTGCTGCTTATAAGAAAGCCCATCCAGAAAATATAAACCCTCTCTGCTTTTCCCCACACAGCTCTTGAACCAGGTGCTGAACCGTGTGACAGCTGAAAGGAACTTGTTTGACAGAGTGGTCAACCTCCGTCTGCCTGGTGAGTCCACACATTAACCCTCTGTCCCTCTCGGTGGAAAACATGCTGGAACCATGCCCTTGGGAAGGACAGATGGCTTGTACTGAAGGTTGGTACAGAGGTGGGTGGGATCAGACCTCAGGCCTGCCACATCCCTGACTGGGAAGCCAGTCTGGTCCTGCAGGCTGCCACAGAAGTCCTGTCTTCAGAAAACATGTTAATCCTCCAGACAGATGTGAGTGTTGGTGCTCTTCCTCGGCCATGCAGCTCTAGTTCCCTTCAGGGTCCCTGTCTTCACAAGGCAGCTGACACACAGGTCTGGTGGTCTGTGGTGGAAGTGGCAGCCATGCTGTGGAGGGGGGCAGATGTATTGCTGGACACTGGTCTGGCACAGGTAGGGTGGGAGCTGATTGAAAGGATCAAAGCCCTGCACAAGTTGCAGCTGAAGTAGCGGGTTTGGTTGCTGTGTTCTGTGTTGAGTAAAGGGTGCACTGAATTGCTGTTCTCATCAGCCTCTTATGGAGGTGACTGTGGGCAGCTCAGCTGTGCTGTGTTACAGGGATCCTGTGTTCCCTGTACAGCAGCTGGATTTTCCTACCTGCAATTTGGAAGAGGTGCTCCATCCTGAGAGCAGTGCCTCTGTCTGGGATTCACATTAATGGGGAAGACTTCTCTGTCCTTGATGATACCCCTCCCTGAGAACCCCAGCCTGGTGCCTGGTGACTGGTCACCTCCTGGACCACTAAACCTGGCAGTAATCACACAATGGCACCAGCTCTTACCTTTCTCATTTGCTTCCATAGGGCTGGAGAGCGTGGACCATTACCCAATCCTTGTGGCTGTGACAGGAATACTGGTCCGGCTGCTGGTGGACACTGATGTTCAGGGGTGAGTGTCTTTTGCCTTCCAAAGCACAGAGTGTGGGGCATTGCTCTGGGCACTGCAGTAGTGCCATGGGAGGTGTTGCAGGAGTGACATGGATTGCATGGGGACTGAAGCAAGGTGAAGCAGATGTGTGTGGAGCGGGCAGAAGCCAAAGGGCTGCACACCCCTGCAGCAACTGCATCCCAGTGCCCCTGCTGGGTGCAAAACCCCTTCCTGTAGTGATGGAAAACCCTTGTGAGAGGTCACTGTGAGGTGTTGTACTGACAGTACATGTGCACCTTCCTCCCCAGGATGAGGTCTGGCGCTGTGTCACAGGACAGCTGCTGTTGGAGATCATGGGTGCTGTATGTGAAAGAGCTGTGCTGATGTGGTGACACAGGCAAAGTGCTGCAGCACACAGGCATGGCTGGAAGGGAATTCATTAAAGCTCCTTTGCCCTTGACCCATCTCAGTAAGGCATCAGAATCTGTGCAGAGTGCTCTGGCTGCCCCATCCTGTGGCACAAGGGTGAGACAAGTCCTGACAAGGTACTTGGGTGATGCTGATTTTAAGAGGAAGCAAATCTTGCCTTTCTGGTAGTTGGTTATTCGGAGGCAGCCCTGGGGGAGTGATGTGGCTACACAAAACTACAGCTGACCTGATCATTTATGTGTGTCTGTGTCTGCTTGTACCAAATCCTGCAGACAGACTTATTCTGACACTCTGCAGTCCTGCCTTTGCCGTCTCTCAGTGTTATTCGTAGGTGCCTTGCCTGGTCACTGTGCTGTAGGGATCTGTAGGAGATGGGGCTCTTCTGTCTGTGCTGTACATCCTGCTTATTTTCATGTCTGGAGAACATGATAGTCTCTGGCTTTGCAGAGAGCAGAGTCCCATCTGGCCGAGTGGCTCAGCCCTGCAGCCAATCTTTCAGCTTCTTCTCTCAAGGACTCAAAAGAAGTACACAAATATATCTAATTATAACCTGCCTTCTGTGGCTGCTGCACCAGTCTCACAGCCCCAAGTGTGACAGTGCCAAAAGCCTGGCAGAAGGTCATTGGTCAGTGGCCTTTCTGGGGTCTGAAAAGGAGTGAATTTTGCTTGCTCCCAAAACCCTGCACTTTGGAAAGGGCAAACAACTTGGGTTTAGCAACACAACTAGATAGTTTTGCCTGGAGGAAAGCTTTATCCTGCGTGCCAGGCAGCATGAGATGTCGTTCCCTGACATTCTGTCCCTTAAACATCTGTCCCAGGCCAGGTCACTTGTAGGGTGAAAATGGGAAAGGGATGTCCCTCAGTTTAGCAAACTCTGAAGAGCGCTGGGGAGATGGTAGTGTGATGTCAGTCACATCTTTTCTAGCCTACAGGGACTCCTGGAGAGAAAGCTTCCAGACTATGTCCTTTCCCTGAAAAGCCAGATGTGCTTTGAGTTTGTGAAGCCTAGGCAGCTGGTGTCATTGTCAAGTGGCACTGTCCCCTGTCTGCCAGCAGCATCCTCTGTGCCTTGGGTGGCAGCAGGCTGCATGGTCACAAACCAGAGGCACTGTGCAAGTCTCTGACTGATGTCCACAGGCTTTGTATTCACATCCCTGGGCACTGGGAAGCAGAAATAAACACAAAATAGGGGAATGATGTGTGAAAAGCATCGTGTCCTTAGGGTGGACCTAGCTGAGCAGGAAAAGCACAAGGCGGAACGGGAGGAAGCCCAGGGGAAAATATCTATAAACCAAAATGCTTCTATGTGATTTTGCAAAGCCATGCACTAAACCTGAGGTTTGATACGTCAGTGATCTATAAAAGGGAAGCAAATGTTGCAGAGGAGCCATTGAGGTCAATCAAGACAAAAGAACTGAACCTGGTGGCTTGGAGACCCTCTGCTGCTACCTGAGCAGAGGGATGGACAGCCTGATGGAGAGACCAGTGTGACCAAAGGCAGAGTACCTCACATGGAAAGGAAAACAGCCCTCCACCCTCTTTGCAGCACTCTGAATTGAGGACTGGGTGTTGCACCCCACCTATGGAGTGGTTCTACTCCATGCAGGCACATTGTGAAATGGCAAACTGAGATGGGGTAGAGAAAACCTGCAGGTGTGAGAGCAACCGTTGAGGCTTTTCTGCTGTCTTTGCATTCCTTGAGGGCTCAGCACTGGTTTACCAGTGCAAGGCACCATCACCACTGGGTTCTGAAGATTAGGAGGTGCAACTGGAGTGACACTCACCTAAAAACCAGGGAAATGGTACATGTCAGTGATGGCTGGCTTAGAGCAGAGCAATGGGAAGCATCTGTCTCCATGTGCATGAGTAAGAGGATGGTCCATGGAATGGAATAGAAAAATTCAAACCTTCCTCGATCTGTACACTCCCATGGGAGATGATTGCCAGACTCATGTTGCTGCAAGGAGGAACTGAAGTGATTTAAAGAGATCTATGTATAACTAAGCTCTCCAGAGCAGACCCATTTATATGAACTCATGGAGACAGCTTTCCTTTTTAATTTTTTCCTTTCTCCCATCCTCTCAGTGTAGCAAGCAGAATAACAGGACAGGCATTTGTCCTTCCCTGGAAGCACTCTGCTTGGGCAGTGCTGGAAGCAGATAGGAACCTTTTCTAGGTACCATTTGGTAACTCCCAGATTACCAGAAATCAATAACAGAGAGATTTTCTGACCCACATTTGCACATAGGAACATCCCTGTGGGAATTACCAGGGACACTAGCTGTTACCCTGTGAGGAGGCTGTGCCCCAGAGAATGAGGACAGGGACAGGACCTCAGGAGACTTTCTTGGCTTGGCTGAGCTTTTTCTGGTTGCCTCTAACCCAGCAAGCAGACACTGTGCCAGGTTCTTGGTTGGAAGGTGCTGCAAACACCTGGAACATAGAATATGGGCTCATCCAGTCGCAAAGGAATGAGTCCCATTTGTGGGAGTAAGGAGAGTCAGGGCAGTGCCAACTCATCCACCCTGTTATCAGGCTGCAATCAGATGCCTCAGCTTCTCCTTTCCCAGCACAGGACACTCAGCTAGGCATCAAGTCCTCTTACTATGGACTCCTGGCATCAAACAAAGCCATTAAGCATAGGGAAAGGGAAAATTGCCTAGGTTGGACTGTGGTGAGATAGTTGATCCGTCCTTTGCCGTAGTCCCTGAATGGAGTGGGGCTGTGCTTTTGAGAGAACAGAGATGCACAGGGATGGGCTGGTGCTGCTTCAGTGCCCCCTCTCTCCCAGCCCTTGGGTCTGGCAGCATTGGGCAGCACCGTAGCTGGGGGAATCTCAGCAGCTGGCAGGGCTGAGGAGGCAGAGATGTCTGTGTGTTGCCTCTTTGCCAGGCCCTAATGACTGAGGGGAGTTGAGAGAGAAAGCAGTGTCTGGCAGGCTGAGCCAGGGGCTGGGCTGAATCCACACCACAGACCCTGTCTGCCTTCAACCAGTATCATCTCCCTGTTTGTCTGCTTGCTAAATAATTGAGCAGAATTTCTATTAAGCCTCCTTCAGTGTGAGCTAATGGAGCAGCATTGGCCAGAGCTGGTGTCAAGATCCTGACAGGAGCGAGCGGCAGGGGAAAGGGTAAGGCCAGAAGGTGAGGCTGTGGTTCCTATGTGTCAGGGCACACTATAATTAGGGCTGGGCATATAGGTTAGAATGGACTTGTGGGAAGTGAGTGGCTATCCCAGAATGGAGATGAGCTGTGTTGTGCCAGGGCTCGGCCACTGCTCTGCTGCTTGGGTTTCCCCTGTGCCCCATGGACACGATCCCCTCGGAGTCAGGGAGGTGATGCACTCAATGTGAGGCAGAGGGTCAGAGCATATACGAGGAGCCAGCAAACCAGTCTGCAGTGAACTAACTGTACAGGACAAGTCCTGAACAGTCTTCAAGGTGCGTCTCCCAGGGATTTCTGTCTGAAGGATGGAGAAGACAGAGGGAAAAGCACTGTACTTACCAGGAACATGGTGGTACCAGCCATCAAAGCACAGGATGGGGTTTCCGGGCCAGAAACAACCGTGCTGGACCAGTGGGATACTGGCCAGGAGCCAGCAGGACCTGCCAGAAGGAGGAGCCCTGGCTTGATCTGATGTTGAGATAATTCTGTCTGGGTCTCTACACCCTTCTTTACAAACTACAGATGGGTGCAGAGGGACGGACTGGCAGGAGGGAGAAGACAGAGAGGTTCTCCGGGCAGCAGTAACACATTGTGAGCGGAAAGTTAAGGAGGCACAAGACTGGTTGGGAGCTAAGCAGACTCTGCTCAGTTGCTAAATGGTTTTGGGATTACCTCCACTGGAAAAATCAGATCTCAGTCGTCAGGTCCTAAATAGCCTGGCCACCTCCCTGTGTGCTCAAGCATTGCTGGGACTCTGGGGACTTGGCTAGTCCCCATGGACATGGTAGTTCTCTACAGTCCTGTAGGACCCTGTAATGGCTGATCACTAATGCTCCTTCGACACATGTTGGTGAGTGAGCTGTGGTGGAAGGAGGGGCAGGAGAAGACATTTCATGGACCACTCAGTCGAAAGGAGTCCTTGTTACCTTGCTCTAGAGACTCACGGTAACAAAAAGATCCAGATTCAACTGTGTTCATCATGTGTCCAGTCCCAGCAGCAGGAGGACAGGACAGGACTGGCATTCAGTGCACCCACATTGTCCTGGCAGAGATGTGAAGTGCCAGAGGAGACAGGAATCAGCTTTGGACACTGGCCACCAAAGCTAGTCCTTATCCCAAAGCTAGTCCCAGTCCCAACACACAAGGGGCAGGCCCCTGCGTGCTGGGGCTGCTGTGCTTTGTGCTGACCCACTACTTTATCCCTGTGGAATCCGGGAGTGGGAGGCTGGTTTGGTGGGGAGCTGGGGCTGTAATAGTGCAGATGGCTGCTGAAAGAGGACAGTATATTCCTTGGGGAACATCCATTAGGTCTCCTAACTCCTCTTGTCAGAGAGGCTGTGCTCCCGGCTATGTTTTTCCTTGCTGAGATGTTCTGCCTTTCAGGCTGCTTAATGAGCTGCTTTGACAGTCTGAACCACCCTCCCTTGCTCATTGGAGCAGCAATGTACAGGATCTTTTCCCAGCATTAGGAAGGTGTGAAAAGCAGCAGCAGCAGCAGGATTTTCCTGGGTAAAGGCAGCAGGATCCCTTGGGGGGGAGCACTGGTAACAACCTTCAGATGTGCTGTCCCCAGTAGAGCAGGGCTCAACCTTCCTGCAGGCATAGGAGAATTGCAGCCAGCCTAGAAAAGCTCTCCTGGGCTTCTGCAGGCTGATGTCTCCCTGGACAGGCTTCTAGAGCTTTTCTTACACTCCCTGGCCTGGGCTTTCCCCAGACTTCAGTTGTCCTCAGCTGATGATGCAGATTTGCAGGAACACCAATGCCTGGGAAGCTGATGTTGACACCAGGAAGGGGAAGGTTTGCAAGGAGACCAACAAGGATGGAGACAGTGGATGGGTAACACCCACTCCAGATAGCCTGGAGCAGCACTTCACCTTTCCTTTTGGAGGAAGATGTGGTGCTTAGATGTGGCATGTGCTCTGGCATGGGCTTGGCTGTCTTGGCAGGCATGGACCGTGCTCGGGGCAGTGCTCTGGTGTGGTTTGGACCTGAGTGCACTCAGCGGGATCTCTTCTCTTTCCCAGACATTCCCAGGCCAAATTCAAACCATCTTTTCAACGAATCCCTGCCTGGGTGCAAAGCCAGGGGTTGGCAGCCTCTGAGCTCCACTCTGAAGGTGCCACTCACCTCTCTGTCTGACACCAACACACCTCGTTGCCCCCCGGTGCGGCGTCCTGGGCTCATCAGGACACTGTGCTAACGTGAGCTGACAGGGCCAGCGGTGGCGGGTGTGGGGGAACGAGGGCACAGGCTGGCAGGGACTGTCACTCTGCATCCTGTCGCCTTCAGGGCCGCAGGGCACTCGGGGCACAGATCACGTGGAGCTCCACACAAGGTCAGTAGCACCAGTGCTGGGAGGCTGCAGCTGTCTCAGGATAGCTGCTCTTCCAAGCTCTCCCCTCCTTGCATGAGCGAGGGGTTTCTGACAAGTGATTTAACATGGTTAAGGTTTTTTGGGGGAAAAAAGCTGCTTTTTTCCTGGCTGAAAAAGTTGAAGGATGTGTGCTAGTGCTGTCCTAGTGCCACAGGGACTCTTCCCTATCATCAGTCACAGGGCTGCCAGGAGCTCTTGGGGGCTGGGGTGCTCAACCAAGATGGAGTTGTAGGTTGGGGAGCAGGTCTGTGAAGGGTCCTGGTCCCTGTTGTGTCTGAGCTGTGCTGCTTCCTGCAGGGTGGCCCCAGCATCCCCTGTGCTGCAGGTGACAGCCACATGCTTCTGCTCTGGCTGTGGACAGGATGCTGGTGCTGGCAGCTTAGTGTGATACCCTTATCCTTCTGTGGGCTCAGGCAGATGTTTTGGGGGCAGAGCCACTCCCTGTGCTAGGAAAGGCAGCACAGGTTACAGTGAGTCAGGGGCTCCATCCACAGGGAACACGACGATTAGCCAAAGGCAGGGGCAGTCCCCTCCCAGGCAGTGCCTCTTCCCCGCATCTAAACCCAGGCCATCCCTTTTGGGGTCTGGATGTGCCCTTGTGCCAGTCAGTGCTGCTCCCTCCCCAGCTCCCAGGCATCACTTTAGGGACCTGCCCTACCAGGGACAAGCTCCTCCCTCTCCAGCCCCAAGCCACGAGCTCTGCTCAGTACATTTAACCCCCTCACAGAGGCCACCCAAACACCATTCGATGGGAACAGAGGCTGCGAGCCTTGTGCCAGGCCAGCAGCAATTCAGGGCCAGCAGAAATTCAGGGCTCCCTCAGACCCCAGACTCCCACTGCTGTGCCCATGAGCTGCAGGGTGGCTGCACACTGCTGCAAGGGCAAGGAGACACTCAGACCAGTGTGAGCTTAAAAAAATAGGCATTTTTATTCCAATGGAACTAGAGAATTACGACTCAGGAGAGGGGAGGATTACTCACATTTATCGATAGGCTGATTAGGTTACTGCCTAAATAGCTGTGCTTGAGCAGCGTGTCTGCCTCAAGGAGAAGCGGCGCAGGACTGTGGCGCATCGGAGACCTCATTGTCCTTGGGGAGCTCTGAGCAATGCGGGCCGGGGCGCTGTGTCGCGTCACCTAATCCTGCCTTCACTACTTACGGCTTCTCGGGAAGCAAAAGCTTGTAAGGTTTGCTTGGCTGCATGGCTGGTCAGGCGCTGAGCTCCATCCCTCCTGCGTGACCACATTTTGGGAAAGGGTTGTACCCCGTGCCGTGATGGGGTCTTGCTCCCCCTGCTCCCAGCCGTGGCATGCTGATGAGGACTGGCACTAGCTGGGAGAAGATGGTGGCATCACCATCCCTGAAGGCCCTGGCATGAGGGAGGACAGTGTCCCACACATCACAGCTTTTCCTTGGCCTGGTGGTCTGTGGCGGTGGCATCAGGCTGGGCAGCTCATACCTAGAGACATGGCAGACCCCCAGCCCCAGTGTCACCATTGGAGAGGATGGGTGCCCAAATGAAGGGAGGGTTTCTCCAGCATGCTGGGTTCATCAGCATTACCCTTGTGCTATTGAGGCTGTTGCCAGTGGATTATGCAAGGAGCTCTTGCCAGGCACCAGAGTGCCTCTGGCCCAAAACCCACCAGGAGCCCGTGGCTGAAGCGGTTGTGGTTGATGCTGATCACTCCCACGCGTTGCAGTCAAGCCAGGAATTCGAGGTACCCAATAATCCTGTTCTAGCAGTGGTGGAGACCAGCCCTTGGGAGATTCCAGCTCTTCTCCCCACTCTGACCTGCTACGACATGATAGGGGTGTCAGAAAATACAGAACTGATGGACTCTGTGTCCGATTTGAGCTGCAGGACCTTGGGGTGCTTGGGATCTGGGAAGTCCTCGCCAAGGGCCAGGCGGATCTTGCCGTTCTGTGTCTCCCTGATGGGCTCGAGGAAGACGACGTGCTTGTTGGCACTGGCCTTGCGGTTTGGCCCGTCGGTGGCGGGGGGAGTGGTGCTGAGGATGGAGGACTGGGCGCTACACTCCTGGGGGGTGCTGAGCGGGGCCGGCTTCTTGCGGCAGCTGAGGCAGCGGCACGGTGTGAGGTACAGGTAGATAATCACCAGTACCAGGCTCACGATGCAGCCCAGCAGGGTCGTGAGACCGGTGCTGAAGGTCTCCCCAGCTGGTTTGGGGTACTGGACAGTCACATTGATCTCGCACAGCCTGCTGAAATTGTAGGGGCTGTTGATGGCCAAGCCTACATAGACCCCTGAGTGCCAGGGCTTGGCCACGGCGATCCTCAGGCTGCCATTGTGGAAGACCTCCAGGGAGAGGTTGCTGTTCCCTGGGTGTTTGATGGGCTCGTGGTGAGGGGAGATCCACATGTAGGTGGTGGCTGTGGGCAGCAGGCTGGTGTTACAGGTGAGCAGCATAGGCTGGCCCACGATCACCTGGAAGGGTGAGAGGTGCATGTCTTCAGGGCCCGCCGAGCAGTTCTCAAACATGGTATTGTATTTGAGGAACTTGATCAGGGACCGGGGGACACTGTCAGATACCTTGCAGGTGTGTTCCTCAAAGAAATCCTTCACAGAGTTGAAGCCTCGCTGCTTCCAGCGCTGGAGCATCAGGTAGAGCGGGCAGCTGCACCTGATGGGGTTGTTGTGCAGGTACAAACCATTCCCAATGTTTTCGGGCAGAACTGCCAGCACCTCCACAGGGATGCTGCTCAGGCTGTTTGAGGAGAGGTCCAGCGTGCGGAGGTTGTAGATTCCCAGCCCCTGCACGGCGTGGAAGGGGAAGGTGGTCAGTTTGTTGCAGCTCAGGTAGACTTTCCGCAGGCCACTCAGCTTGGCGAAGGCATTTTCATCCACACGCGTGATGTGGTTGTTGTAGAGCAGCAGCTCCTCCAAGCTCACCAGTGCCTCGAAGTAGTGCGTCTCCACGGCGTGCAGCTGGTTGGAGGACATGTCCAGGTACCGCAGGTAGGAGGCATTGTAGAAAGCATGCCGAGAAAGGTCCCGAATCTGGTTGTGGCTGATGTGGAGGGCCTCGAGGTGCGGGAGGGCGGCCAGCCAGTGGTCGTGGAGCTGAGTGAGGGCGTTGTGGCTGAGGTCCAGCGTGGTGGTGGTGGGCGGCAGTTCCAGGGGCACACTCTGTAGCCTCTGCTGGCTGCAGCTCAGCAGGTCGGAAGTGCAGATGCAGACGGAGGGGCAGCGGGGAGGCTGCGGGGAGGCGCTCGGGGAGGCCTGGGGAGCGCGGCCGGGGGCGCACAGCTGGAGCAGCAGCAGCAGCAGCTTCGCCACCCGCGGCCGGAACGGGTCTGCGGGCACCGGCGGGGACATTGTAGCGAGCAGGAGCCCCTGTGCAGCCCGGCGGCACAGCCAGGCTCGATGAGACGCGAGACAAAACGTGCTGCCGTCCTCGCCGCTCTCCCCCGGTGCTAGTTTGGCTCTACCAAGCATCCACAGACGCCCCTTTGCACCTCGCGAAGGATGATCCCGATTCCAGCCGTGGGGCTTGAGGAGAGTTAAAGGGCGTCATCGCCCTGCCCGGCTCACCCGAGGCTGCCTCGTACCTGTTCTCCGGCGGGCCGGGGGCTGCGGGGGGACAGCTGGGAGCCGGCGATCCGCATCGGAGGACTGAGGCGCTCCGGGGCCGTGTGTCGGGCTGGGCGGGCGCCTCGCTGCCTCCTGGAGCATCCCTGGAGTGCGAAGTTTCTCAGGACTCAGCGTCGCCGGGGCACATCCCCACGTCCCGGCCTCCGAGAGTCCCGTCCTCCTCCTTCCCGGGCAGCATCTCCCGGGAGCCGGGCGCGCTGCGGGAGCGCGGTCCCGCTTCTGCCCCTATTTACGCGCGGGCGGTGCGCGGCGAGTGGGCAGGACGGGATCCCATTGGCCCCGGCGCGGGGAGTGGTGGCCGCGCCGGTGGCCCTGGCCCTGGCCCTGGCCCTCCCCGCGAGTGGGCAGGGCGATGCGCAGTCCTGCGTGGTCGCTTGTCCCCAGGGCAGCTCAGGACCACTCCGGCCGTGCTGGGTGTGCAGCCGCGACCCTTCCGCCGGAGAACGGCAGCCGCGACCGGCTCTAATCCAAAAAGCAGCTGCTCCACGACTACCGAGCCTCTGGGAGGATGCTGGAATAAACCCGCCCCGTCATCACCTCCGGGAGCCCCTCATGTTCTATCCTGCACCCAAGCTGGGAGTGGGGATGATGGTTACCGCCCCCCAGTGCTGGTTATCTCCCAGTCGTGGTGCTGCCCGCTGCGCTCATCCTCGGCACCCCCTGCACAAGCTGGTGGGGACCCTCCAGCACCCTCGGCCACGGGTTAACAGGGCAGAGGAGGAACCGTGGGCTCCTGGCAGGAAGGGGGTGAAGGACATGCAGGAATGTCATTATCCAGAGCCCAGGCAGTTAGTGGGAAGAGAAGAGCTGGGGAATTGGTTTCCATTAGGGCAGCAAAAAGCTAATTTGGCGGCTGCGGCTGCTGCTGCTGCGAGTCAAGGGGCTGTTAACCCCCTGTGCCCCGGCTCGGCCTGTGCCGACCAGCTGCTCCCCTGCCCTTCCTGCTCCTCCTGCCGCTGGGCCACGGAGCCTGCCCTGCTCCTTGCCAAAGGGCCATGAACAGGTCACGGCACTGATGCCCGATGGAGACATTCATTAAGGTGCCCTTCATTCATCCTGGCTCTCCCCGCTGAAGCTGGTGAGAGCCACGACTGCTCCCTCCTGCCTTGTGGGAGCATCTTCTTGCCCTGGGGGCACCCTGAACTGTCCCCTTTGGTGCAAGGGGGACCACAGCTCCCGGCATGAGGCTGCTGCGGGGCATCTCCCCTTCCTTTCTTCTCTGCAGTGCTGGGACCGAGGGCACTGCTGGCTGCTTTAGCCACCCCGCAGCAACCCAGGCTCAGCGGGCACTGGTGCGAGGGCTGCAGCCTCAGCAAGTGTCGATGCACCATATCGATCCCCAGAGCCTCTGAGCCAGAGTTGGCAGAAGAGGAGAAGAAGGAGGAGGGTGGCTGCTGCCCTTTGGCTGCAGTTGAACAAGCTGTGGGGTACCACCAGCTGGGGATGCAGCTGGGTGTCCTGCGGACTGCTGGGTGTGTTGTCTGTGATCAGAGGTGTGACTGTGTCCCTTTGCAGGGCCGAGCGTGCGACAGCGGTGCTGCTGGCGGATCCCTGCTTCCAGCTGCGCTCCATCCAGTACCTGCTGGGCCACGCCGAGCCCTCGGCCCTGGCAGCTGCTGCCCCACCCACGGACAAGCGCCACTTCTCCCTGCACACCTGTAAGTGTGGGCACTGTGCTGGGAGCCGGGCTGTGCTCACCACCTGCCCACAGCTGGGGTGGGAATGGGGCCACTGGCAGTGTTTGTGTCCCCTGCACCATGTCCCAGGATTATGGAAAGATGTCCATGTTCCCCCTGCATCTCCCAGCAATAGAGCTTTGGACGGGGGTGTGTCCGGTGCCCACTTGTCAGCAGTTCTGTCCTTCTCAGTGCCCAATGTCCAGCTTGCTGTCCCCAGCATGGGGATCCCTGTCCTGGCTGGTTCCCCAGGGCAGCTGCAGCCTCTGTGCATCCCCCAGCACCCTCTGTGCAGCCTGAGGGTCCCATCCACTCCACACACACTGACTTTGTTCCCCCAGACACAGACTACATCAGTGCTGAGGAGCTGGCAAAGGTGGACAAGATGCTGAGCCACCTAAGCGAGGAGTCCAAGCAGGCAGCTGCCACCACACTGGTGAGTCCCCCTGCCAGCCCCGTCCCCATCCTCGGCAGCAGCCCTGGCTCTGGCACAGCTGCTCTGGGACATGGGGCTTGTGCTCTCACTGCTAACTGCCTGATGATCCCTACAGCCCACCAGCGAGGAGGACCTGTGCCCCATCTGCTACGCACACCCCATCTCAGCCATCTTCAGGCCCTGCTCCCACAAGTCATGCAAGTGAGTAGCTCCTATGCCCGACCCCTGCCAAGGTAACTGCCAGTCCCTGGCCTGCCCTGTGCCATGGACGAGGAGGGGCTCATGCTCTTTCCTCCTCTGTCCCAGAGCCTGCATCAACCAGCACCTGATGAACAACAAGGACTGCTTCTTCTGCAAGGCCACCATCACAGGGGTGGATGACTTCATCAAGCCAGCCAGCTCCTAGAGCCCAGCCCTGCCCCACAGGCTCCCCCAGCTGAGCAGGGCAGCCACCTGCCCTATGCTGGCTTCTCCCCAAAAACTTGTCCTGCCCAGAGCCATGGGACCCTCAGAGGGGCAGAAGCCAGCACAGGGCTGCAGTGTGGGGCAGGGGCTGCAGGGTAGGAGAGGCTGCTGTCCCCTCACCCAGCACCTGGCAGCCTCTCTGCCCCATGGGCCATTCTCAGGGAGGGGAGCCCGAGACCTCGGCTCTGTGGCAGCGCTGGGAGCACGTGGCAGTCCCGGGGCCGGGGTGGGCGTTTGGGCTGTTAACTTGCCCCTGGCTGGGGGCTGACTTCATGAAATGCAGCATTAAATTATTCTTCCTTACGTGGTGCCCTGAAACATGGGGAGGGGAAAGCCAGGCCAGGCCTGGCAAGTGACCCAGTGTTTGGGGCCGTGCTTAGGTAACGCTGAACAGTAAATGGAAATATAAATATTTAATCCAAGGAGAGCTGAGAGCGCAGGGCCCGCTGGGGGCTGCTACATGATGATGCGTGGCTCTGGCACGGACTCAGCGATGGATTTGTGTGGCAGCACATTGGCCCCGTTGAGGTAGAGCTCGTCGTTGACAATGACGTCCTCGCCCAGCACAGTGACATTCTCCATGCGCACCTGCCCAGAGAGGCCCCGTCACACCTGCCCTGGCTCAGGGCTCTGTGCTGTGCTCCCGCTCCTGCCCACTGGCACCAGTGTATCCTTCCAGCTGCAGCCCAAGGAGGCAGAAGTGAAAGAGCTGAGCCCCAATTCCCCACAACGGCACCCATGTCCTCACCCACTGCCCCACGGAGCAGCTCCAGCCCACGATGCAGGACTCCAGCCAGGAGTGGGAGCGGATGCGGGCCCCCTCCAGCACCGTGCAGCGTTTGATGCGCACCCCGTCCTCCACCACCACGCCGGCCCCGATCGTCACGTTGGGGCCGATGACACAGTTTGACCCAATCTTGGCACTAGGGTCCTGGAAGAAAGAGAAGCTGTGCCAGGGTCAGGAGGGCAGGCAGAGCTCTTGGCACAGCCCAGGCCACTCAGCCAAGGTGGGGACAGGAGGGCACAGCTTGAGGATGGCAACGAGGAACAGCTGTGGAACGTGGAGAGACCATGACACACGCCCGGGGCCAGTGTGCTGGGGGCTGGCACTTACCACCAGCACGTTCCCAACAACACCAGGCCCTGAGTGCAGCTTCTCAGGGTGCTGAGCCCGTAGTGCCTGCAGGTACATGCACATGCCCGTAAGGAAGTCCTTTGGCTGCCCAATGTCCATCCAGAAGCCTGCAGGGATAGAGCCGTGGTGACAACCCCCAGTGCAGGGGTGGCAGAGCAGGCAAGACCCCCCCCCTCCCCAGTGCTGCCCGCACTGTGCACAGGGCCTTACCCTGCAGCTCCATGGCGTAGAGCTGCCCGTCCTGTGCCATGGCCGGGAAGATCTCCTTCTCGATGGAGGTGGGGCGCAGCTGCAAGGAGGGGCAGCAGGGCTGAGCAGGGGGTCCAGCTCCCCAGCCCGGGCCAGCCCCATGCCCCAGCTCATACCTGGATGCGCTGCAGAATGCCAGGGTTAAAGATGTAGAGCCCGGCGTTGATCTTGTTGGACACGAAGACACGCGGCTTCTCCACGAAGTGGCAGATGCGGCCAGTGTCAGCCTCACACACCACCACGCCGTACTTGGCCGGCTCCTCCACACGGGTCACCACCAGCGAGCCCTCACCGCCGTGCTGCCGGTGGAAACGGGCCAGCGCCGCGAAGGGGAACTCGCAGATCACGTCGCTGTTGAGGACAAAGAAGGGCTCCCCGTCCTCGGCCAGCAGGTCCCGTGCCAGCGCCAGTGGCCCCGCTGCCCGGCCGTGAGTGACCCCGCAGGGATGCAGTGAGCCCAGTGCCCGAGTCTTGCTGACACTACTTGTGCCCATCCCAGCGGCCCTCCCAAGTGCCCAGTCCCTCTGAATCCTCACCCAGCCCCTGTCCCTGGTCCTGCCCACGTCCATCCCGGCATGCCCCTCGCTGTGCCCTCGGTCCTCCTATCCCTACCTCATCCATACCCACGCTGTTGTCCATGTTGTTCCCCAGCCCCACACATCTATACCCATCCTGCTGCCCACACTGCCCCTTCCCGGCGTCCCCAGCCCTGCCTTACCCATCCCTGTGTCCCTCCCCAGCACCGCCCCCGCTATCTCCGGACCTCCTCCATCCCGCCTGTGCACGCCCCCGGGCCCCTGCTCCGCCCCTGTCCGTATCCTACCTGTGCCCAGCGGCTCCTTCTCGTGGGACAGGGAGATGCGGATGCCGAGCTGCGGGGCACAGCGTGAGTCGCGGGCGGGCTGGATTGCGAGGGTAGGCGAGGGGAGGTGGGAGGAGGTGGAAGAGCCCTTACCCGCTGTTCCTGCTCCCGCATGGCGGCCTCCAGCGCCTCCGACATGTAGCTCACGGCCAGCACCACATGGCTGACACCCGCCTGCGGGAGCGCGGGTCAGCCGGCGGCGGGGCTGCCCCCGCACCCCCCGCGCCCCGCGGTCCCACCTGCCGGAGAGCCTCCAGCTGGTGCAGCAGCACCGCCTTGTTGCAGAACTCCACCAGTGGCTTCGGCCGGCTCAGGGTCAGCGGCCGCAGCCGCGTCCCGTAGCCGCCCACGAGGATCAGCGCCCGCATCCCCCCGCGTCCCGCGCCAGCGCCCGCACCGACACGTCAGCGCCGGGCGCGCAGGGCGCGTCACCGCCGCGCGGCCCCGCCCCGCCCGCGTCCTACCGCCCGCCCCGCTCCCAGCGCCCGCCCAGATCCCACTGACCGCCCCGCCCCTACAGCCCGCCCAACCGGGTCCCAGCGCCCGCCGCAGGGCAGGTCCCAGCTGCAGCCTTGCCCGGGGCCGGCGGTTGCCCCGCAGGAAGAGGGCAGGGTCACGGGCGTACCCCCCGCACCGGGCGGTGACATTTAACACGAGCCCCCCACCCCCGTCCCCGGGCTCAGATGCGGGAGAGGCAGGCACGACACACGGCGGACAAAAACAGATCCTTTAATGGTTTTTGGTTCTCTGTGAAGCACAAACAGGGTGGTTATTCATGTAAAAACAAACGGGGCCAAGGCTATGTACAAGCTATGGAGTCCCACGGCGATGGTCCGAATGGGGAGAGAAGGCAGCTCCCACGGAGCACCGGCAGCGTGGCGGGTCCGTCACGGCCCAGGGAGGTGGGGAACAGCAGGAGCGGGCGCGGGGGACAGCAAGGGGCTCCCCAGGAGGTGCGAGCTGGTCTAAGCACAGCCCGCAGGGGACAAAGACATGCAGAGGGGGGCAGCGACTGGCCACGGGGAGTAACGCAGCCTCCGGTGGGTTACCTGGGACACCTGCTGGCTACACCCAAGCCCCTCATCCAGCCTTGCTCCCTTCCGCAAACCTGCTCCCTGAAAATCCTGCGAGTCTCAGTAACGCAGCAACCCGCAGGAGGAATGAAGTACCGCAGCACGAGACAGCGTGCCGTGGATAAAGGTCCTTGTCCAGAGGGCGGGAGGGGAGCAGTGGCTTGGGCAAGCGTCGAGGAGCTGAGAGACAGGCAGAGAGCTGGCACTGCCCCGTCCCCTTCGCCACCAGTGCCACAGACCTGTGTCCACAGCTGGCTGAGGACCCGTGCACACACGGGGTCAGCACACATGCGACATGCGAGTATTCCCCAAACAAGCTTTCCTAAAGGAATTTAAAAAAACACAGACCCACCCCTGGCCTTGTGGGTAGCCAGGTAATGGTAACACCATGGAACAAGTCAGTAAGAGCAGGAGGGGGCAGCTGGGGGCCCCAGCACAGAAATGACAGTTGAGCAGAGTATGGTCCGGTACCACCAGGCCACAGTATCAAACATTAATGCCTCAACAAGGGAGGTCAGGGGGACACTTATTTTGGGAAAGATTGACTCCATGAAGCAAAGCTGAACAGGCAGGCAGTGACACTCACTGCTCAGCCAGGTCCCCCTGCAGCTGGCCCCAACCCTCAGCCTCCCCTTATACCACCCCCAGACTTGTTGGAAGGGCAGGGCCTGGGGGCAGAGGGCAGCTTTGTGCTGGAGGGACAGACTTGGTAGAGCCTGTGCGACCAACAATACAGAGGGGAAGGGCTGAAATGGTCCAAAAACACCCCGCTGCACAGCTGGGGTCATGTTAACTGCTACAGATACTATTGCTAGCCTGTGAGCTGAGTGCTTGCTTGGTCAGTGGTCCAAGGCAGCGTTACTCCCTCAGAGCCCTGTGCCTGCCCATGCCACACCATTAGAGAGGGAGCAGGCCGCAGGCTTGAGCCCAGCTCCAGGCATGCAGCATTCCCTCCCGGCCGCAGCTCTGCTCTGCCAGGGGTAGCATTTGGTCATTTTATTTCCGTGTTTGGGGTGGGGACTCACAGTGCCCAAACAGCAGAAAAAGGCAGCATCAAAAGCAAAGCCCCATTGGCAAAACACAGGGCAGAGCCAGCAACAGCCAGCAACACTGATGGCAGGGACGGGCACCTGAGCTGCCCCCTGGCAGCCACAGAGCAGCATTGCCAACCGTTAGTTGAGCGCCCTTTCCAAATAACTCAGGAGGATTTCAAAGGGAAGGCGCTCGCAAGGCAGGAGGCTCCTTATGCCAGAGCTCCAGCTCTGTGAAGAGCCCTGGGCTCTCCTGCTTTCTTTTCCCTACATCCAGATACTCCCTCCAGAATGCACATGCGATGAGCAAAGAACCAGGACACCAGACACCCAGCAGGCATCTACAGAGCCTTCTCCAGAAGGCAGAGCTGGGGTGGTCAGCGTGAGGAGCTCTTGCATCCTGCCTCCCCTCAGCTGTTCTATCCAAGTACATTTAAAAACAATGGAGTGATACAGTTGTTTAAAACCAAAGTTGTGTTTTTCCTGTTGCAGTAGGTGGTCTTGTCTGCTCCTCCCACCAGGACAAGGGTAAGATGCTGTAGCCCGTGGCTACTGGTTTTCCTCACGCATCTGTTCCATGATGTTGATGAGGCTTTCCAGCCCGAACACGTAGCCCATGTCGGGTCCGTCGTGCACAGTGGGGTCGTCGCGAAAGCCTTTGAAGGTGCTGTGTGCAAAGTCAATCATACGCACGTCCACCTTGGGCTGTGCCGAGGAGCCGGGCTCGTCCTGGAGGCTCTCTGGGACAGAGCCATCCACCCGCTTCAGGCGCATCTCCGGCCGGCGCTCCACAAACATCCCCGCCCGGCTGTCCTTCCCGTCGTAGATGATGAGGAGGGAGCTGGAGTAGAAGCGGTAGGAGGCCTGTCTCTCCAAAACTGCCTTGAGGCTTCGCAGTTTGGCAAGGACAGGCTCAAAGAGGTCCTTGCGCAGCTCAATGCCGTTGTGCAGATACTGGTAGAGGGCATTGCGGAAGCCTTCGATGGATAGACCACGTCCATAGTATTTATTCCTGCACAAGTAATGCCCTGTGTCCAGCTGATAGACCTAGAACACCAGAGGAAATGCACATCAAGTGGGAGTGACAGGTTAAGGCCACACAGAGAACCCTGAGCTGTCCTGCACTGACATGGCTTGAGAGAACTCATTCTGTGCCCCCCATGATAGAGAAGGAGCAGGACACAGCTCTGCCTGTTCCCTGAATCCCAAAGCAGCTCATGGGTGCATCCTATGGCTCAGTCAGGGTGCTCAAGCACTCATCCCCTCCCAGGACACTCATCAGTCCCAGTGTCCCACACATGGGCATGGCACAACTGACTCAAAGGGTTAAAAAGCAAAGTCTTACAGTAATTCTGAGAATCCTCTGGAAGCAGGAACTGCCAACAAGCATTGCCATTATGTGGCATGTGATTAACAAGGAGTCCTCATTGCTTCAGAGTCTGTGGGAAGAGATCTGGGCTACAAGATCCTTCTGTGGGTGAGGAGAGGAGTGACCATTGCACAACAGCACCAGCAGCAAACACTTGTGCACAGGGATCAGCCACAGGAGAACAACTTTTTAACTCTCAGTGCAGTACAGAAGGAAATCTTGGACTCCTCCCTTCCCACGAGTCTGGCTGAACACTAAGCCACAAAAATAATTTTATTAGACAATCCCCTAATTGTGAATAGAACAGCTCTGGACAAAGCAGGCATCTTAGAAGAAGCAGGTTCCTTTGTTCTTGGCTTAGCAAGGAAGACAAAAATAGCATGTACCTACCTGCAGTGAGAGATTTGAGTGCTCAACAGAAAACACTAACTGGGAGGTTTAATGAGGCTGCAAAAATAAAATGTCCAGCACCTGCAGCCTGGGGGATCCCTACCTGCATCCCACACACACGCACGCCCAAGGTGGCAGAAGTGCTCTGTTCACACTTCTTCATCTGCCGAGCAGCCTTTTCCTCAGAGGCATCATCCCCATGCTGTCTGGTCCCCATCTTCAGATCAAGCACGCAGGGAAGCTTGAAGTGATGCACCACATTCTCCAACAAGAGGAATTCTGGGAGACATGTCAAGGAGAGCTCACCCACCAGAGACACCCATGGCCACCAAAGACAGGGACTTGGGCCAGCAGGAGATAAGGTGGGGCAACAAACAAATAGGAACTGAGGAACAGACAGGACAAACCGTATGGGGAGGTGAGGAAAAGTCAACACTTAAACAGTCACACCCAGGCTTTGACAGCTGGTAGAAAGAAAACAGCCTGGGAAGTGGAATGGCCAACAGTAAGCAAGCAGGTCACATGCAGGTGTACTGGAAAGTCAGCAGGGGAAACTGAAGAGCACAACAGTGGTGACAGGAAGGACATAGGCCAAGTAGGAATTGCTGATCCATTAGGAGAGAGCTTAAAGTCTAATCAAATTAGCCATTTGACCATATGCATAAACAATACGATCCCCACAGATTTAAAACTCAAGTAATGGCAGGGTTGGCCTGTCCAGAACTGCAATGCTGCCAACACACAGGAGGGGAAATGGGGAAGTGACAAAGCCAGGAAACAGAGCAGTAACAGGAGCTTTCAGTCACCAGCACACAATGGGCAATCGCCCCATCAGGGGCACAGCGCTGAGAACACAACCCAGGCACTCCATGTAGCAGCTTGTTGCAAAGGGGAGGAAAAAACCCTGAAAGTCTGTCCTAAGGAGCCCCACAGGAGCTGGATCAACATGCTACACTGAAATGGCAGCCAGAGCACAGCTAGATTAAACCTGGGGGAGAAACTGTGTTTGGTTTTCAAAGAGGAACTTCATAAAAATAAGGAAGTGTGCTTAAAAAAAACAGGACAGCCAAAGAAAATCACTTCTCTGCTAGTGATGCAGGCCATTTAAAAATAAAAGCTGGAGGCTGAAAGCACACGCTTGAGAATTGCAGAAGGAAGCCTACACACTTTAAATGATGAAGACTGCAGCTATTAAAAGTAAGTTTGTATCTACATGAGGAAAACAGAATCAAGGTTCACCAGGTGAAACAAAATAATGTCAACAAGCTGGCAAGTTCAGCAAAAGCAGGAGGAATCATTTGTGAGGGCACAGAGGGCAACAACCCAACCATATGATGAAGCCAGTCAGACTGCCTAGGGGTAGCACAAGATGATCTTTAAGGTCCTTTCCAATCCAAAACCATTCTATGATTCATTAGTGTTACAGAATGGGAAGCAGGAAGCAACATGTAACCGGCTGTGTGAAGGACATTTCCAAAGGAAATCGAGGCCGAGCTGCCTCAGGCACAAAGGGGTTCAGCCAGGGCAGCGGCAGCAGCCTGACACACCCAGTGCTCCCCAAAGGATACTGTACAGCTTTCGGTCCTTGGACTCCGACCGCATGCGGCTCAGCTGCTGCTTGTGGCAGCGCAGGCTCCAGGGGTTATAGCTGATCTTCTCGGAGCTCAGTCCACTGTTCCCATCCAACATCTGAAATGGAACATCTGAGTGGATGTGTAAGTCCACTCTGGGACTCTTCGTTTCCTGGATGCTGCTGGTGTAAAGACAGAACAAACTTGCCTGTTAGAATCCACAAGTTCTCCAGGTGCTTACAACTGTCACATCCTCCCCAGGACACAATCATCTCCCATTTGTTCCTTCTCCTGCTGCACACAATATAAACCTTCTTAAATGCAAATCCTCACTAATATCGTGGCTTATGGACCCACACTCAAGGATTTGGCCTATCTAACATCTCTGTTAGGCTGTACCCCAATTGACAGAGTGAGCAAGAACACCTGTTTCTCAGGGATCTCTGGCTGGTGTGAGGAGGCAGAGACCCACATTCAAAGTACTCTGGGAAGAAATCTCTGTGTAAGCAACAAAGTGAACTGAAAAGTGTTCAGATCCTCTCCATATGCTTTGGTTCCACATCTGATGCACTGACAAGGGTTATTCTGTCTCAGAAGAATTTCATGTGGATGAGTTGATCCTGAACTCAAAAAAACTGACACAGTTTGCAGTGCCACAATGTGCCGAGCCAGCAAGTGCGCAACAGCCTGGCCACTGTATGGAACTGCAGAACATCCTCAACCAAAGCGGTGGGGAAAAGATCTGCTTGTCATGTTGGCACCTGGTCCCCCAAGTTTTACCTTTCAGTGCTGTCACTGGCCAGGCCAGACTTCTCCTCCTTGTGCTCAGTGCCACTGCTTGACCTGTGAAGGCTTCGACGCGAGTGCTTGCGCCGTGGCTGGTCCCTCTCTGGCATATCATCCTGCTCCAGAGCCTCGTTCTCCACGTAGGGATAGGCCACCAGGTTAATGTAACCATCGCTGTCTCCCTCAAAACAGACAGATACCACACCTGCCGGGGAGAAGTGACATGTCAGTTCTCTTTCCTGGGGGAGGGAATACACATCCGCTAGCACCCGAACGTTCATCAGGAGAGAGGAAAACGTAGCTCCCAGAGCAGCAGAGCAAACCCAGTGCAATGAAAGGCGGTTTAGGACTACAAGAACACAAGTGTTGCCAGCACAGCATAGAGGAGAAATCCCCCCAGTAGTGCTCTGTGCCGCTACCTGAGTGAACACTTGGCGGCAGCAGGGGAAGCTCTGCCACCACAGGAAATAAGGACAAAAGTGCAGCTAGATATGCTGAGGGTGTGATTATTTCCTTCCTTCAGTCTTGCAGCAAATGTCATCAAACTGGAGAGAGTCAAGCACAGTCTGCCAAGAAGCTGAGGAGAGCAAAGCACATGAAACAAGTATCTAGTTCATTTGGGTAAGTAGGTATGTCCTGCAAAAATATTCCTGCTGTTGACAGGGATATCACTGGCCAAGCAGGACTGTACTTCCTCTGCTAAAGGAGCTCTCCAGCACCAGAGCTATGAAGTACAGAGCCCTAAGGCTAAGGTGACACCTTCCACTCTTACCACAAGTCAGCCAGACTCACAGAAAAGGGATCTGCAAGGGCCCAGGGCTTCTCAGCAATAAGACCCCAGGAGGCATTGGAAATATAACTACCTCAGCCAGGTGCAGGCAGGCAGGTCTGTGTGTGTCCTGTCTGGTTTTACCTTCTGAAAGCTCCTAGAAAGCACCTCAGTCCAAGGGAAGGTATAGATTTTTCACAGCACTGACTCAGAATGTATCTATCTGGCCAGCCACAGCAAGACAGCTGACACTTCCAGTTAGGGCTGACATCTTCATCTCTGGGACTCCTCCAGCCCTGCAAATGAGGCCATCAGCCCATCTCCTGATGTGCAATGACAAAATGTTTCATTAGCTTGTCACCAGTATTGAATAGCTGCCAGGAGTATCAAATGAGATATGCACTGAATCAAATGATTCACCACAAATGTGAGGAAACCTTGCCCTGCTCAGCTTATGCAGGCCATTGTGTTCCTGTCCTTCCTTTCTCCTTATCTGCACAGGACAATGCTTAACAAGGTTCAGGTGGCTCAAACAACTCCCGAACAGCTCAGGACTCCAGCATGTAACTACATAAATCCCACTCCAAGTGTTCTGGCTGCTTGCACATGCTCCTCAAGATATTTCTGTGAAGTCTTATAGCAACATCAGAGTGCTCAGACGGAAAATACCGCTCCCAATATTCCTCTCCTCCAGATCAGTAAGAACAATTTCTAGGACTGTCAGGAAACTGCATGGGACCCTCAGACGAAACCCCACACTGGGGTAGAGGTGCACATCCTACGCCTTTAGGCTACCAGGAAGTTATCTGACTCCAAAAAGACAGGTTTCCATCTGGACTATCAGCTTTTTAAACACACCTCCCTAGGAAAACCTGACATCCTATCAATTCTAGGAAGTACACAGGCTTCAGTGGGATTTCTGATGGGACACCAGAGCATTGTATGGCCCCACAGGGTACAAGAGGACCCATCTGCTGGAGATTACATCCCTCATCCATGACCTGCACACAGACACCAGCAGGTAAACTGACACTGCCTCAAGATTGTCGGGCTGCAGCCAGATCCAAAGGCAGGACCCTGAACAGATGGGGTCCCAGCTGTCTGTGTAACATGGAGACAAAGAGAGAAAACAGGAATGCTGAGCCCCCCCAGAAGGCTACCTGTCTGCACCACCATCCTGAACATGAATGCACACAGCTGAAGTGTGTCGAGCTTCTGAAAGACACAGCTGAGCTGCCAACCTACAGTGACACAGGCACTGGAAAATTCCACTCCTTCCAAGTGGCTGGGGAAAGGCTTCTCAGCACTGGGAAAGCCATGCTTCCTGCTTCAGCAGCTTGCTGATATGGTTCCATAAAAGAGATTGGATGAGGAAGCAATAAATTATGGAACTGGAATGTGCTGTAAAATGCTCAGTGTATAATGTAACTTCATTAGCTCAAGGTCAAGGCTGTAATTGACAATAACCTGGTAATGAAACCACTTCAGTTACACATCCATAACCTTAAGCTTCAGACTACAACTGTCACACTGCACATTCTCTGCCTAGAAAGAGGAACACATTCAACTCCACACGCCTGCAAAAAGGAAAAAAAGATACTTCCTCCTTTCCAGACGCTCTTTATCAAATTTCTAGCCTGCAAAAGAGTTAAAACCAAAAGATGACGCCAAAAGCCAGCAAGACATCAGCAGCTGCAAGAAAATGGAAGGGACAGTTCCTGAAGCAGGTAACGACACCGAGGCTCACCTTTGTACTCGGGCGTGAACTCCTTCATTTCTGGGGGCAGCGACTCGTAGAAGCGCTGCTCCCTGGTGATGAGGGGCTTGCAGACGGTGTGGTCGTCGTAGCGCATCATGCTGCTGTGACCACCCACCTGGTGGATGAAAGGCTCCAGCAGGACCCCCCGGTCTCCGGATCGAGTGGCATTCTTGCCATACTTGCCCACTTCCATGGTTTGACAAACACACATTGCGTTGGGCACCAGTTGCACTCTTGGAGCATGGGGAGAGCCACATGGGCTGGAGGGGTAGCTCAGCAGCGGTCAGGCAGCCACAGGGGGGAAATCCTGGCAATCTGCTTCCTTGAGGTGATCTGAAAAAGCAAAGGAGATACCTGTTAATAAAGGACCATTTAAATTCACTCCCTGTTTGCTTGGAAAAGCTTTTAGTATTTATTTATATCCCTATCTGCTCCTCTTCTGTTTTCTGTTTACATCCTGCTTGTTCCAGCATGCTCCTCACCATCTCTTTAATCCTCCAGGTAAACACACACTAATTCAGAGGCAGCCCCATCCAGCACTTCTCCAACAGCATTGACAGCAGACAGGGAAAGGAGGAGGTACGGCTGTTTTGAGCCTCCATCTTCATAAAATACTGTTTCCTTCCTTGTTCTTTTTATCAGTAAGGCAACGTGATAATGTAGCTCACAAAGTGTGAGCTACAGCCCACACCTGCCTATTGGTAACAGTGACTGACACCGGCAGAACAAACATTGCCAGAATCTGAATTCCGCTCCTTTTGCCTCTGCATTTTTAACATCTAAACGACTAAATAATTCCCGTTCACCTCCTACTCCCACACTGTTTCCTCTCTTACTGTGCACTTCTCTTCAAGCACTGACACGAAAGACTCTCAGGGTAAGACAGTTGTTCTGTCACTGTATGTATGCTGTAACTCAGTGGATTCCATTTGGATTCTGTCCTTTATTACTCCAAGCCCTTCAGGACAACTATTTTCTGATGCTTTCACAGCACCTACATGTACAAGTCCCTGATTTCTAGAGGTAGGCAAGATACACTCTGCTAAATCCAAATGAGATTACAAGTTCTTTGGAGAAACTGATGCTCTTTTAATGTTTGCAGAGCGCCTGACACAGCAACAGGATGTTGGAAAAGTAAAGCTGCCCAAATGCTCTCCAGATGATTTGCCCTTTCCAGCTTAGCTGCTCCGGAGACTGCTGAGAAAAATGCCACAAGATTTCCTTACAATGATGAGTTACCCAAATGTTGGTTCAAGAACCATGTGGTGACTGGAGTTTCCGAATGCATCAGATTTCCAGTTTCTTAGCACAGCAACAGCCAAGGGCAGTAATTTAAGAACTGAGGGATCCTGGAGGCCTGAGCAAGGGACATGGCTCAGGTTGTTCCTCATCTGACCACGGGATGTCTCCACAGCTACACAACATTGCCAAGGCAGGGGGGGAAGTTCTGGATGAACACGGGCTCCTCTCCCTCCCTTCCAATTCAATCTTGACAGAGACATAGCTCAAGAGATTCAAAGAAGGGGCAATACCT
This sequence comes from Serilophus lunatus, assembly GCA_013399895.1. NCBI lineage: Eukaryota > Metazoa > Chordata > Aves > Passeriformes > Eurylaimidae > Serilophus > Serilophus lunatus. Next base: position 52,112 of record VXBA01000527.1, read on the forward strand.
TCACAACATGCTTACCCCAATCTAATCCAAAAGCTCCTTGCAACAGGACAATGCCTCTCTCCTCTTCCACACATTCCTGTTTGCTCCCTCGCACTGGGTTTTGGGATAGTGAGACTGCACGTACATTTGAGTTGAATCATCTCACTGATCTGATGGAAAACATTTCCTTTTGTGGTTACAAGATCACACAACTACATTCAGTGTAAGGGAAACAATGTGAATATTTAGTTGGCTTTTAAGGTGGAGGCCAGGGAACAGGAGGAATAAAAAACCACAACACAGATGGTCCTTCTGTGTAGTAACTCATACCCAAGTCTATTCAAGGTATCCCTCAAAGTCTGTCTCCTAAACTCACAAACAAAAAACACGCTTAGGATTTCTCTCCTCCCTCTTACTTTATCAACAAGAAGTTTCAGCAGCAGATGCTTGTTTAGTTGGGTCTAATGTAGTTAATATCTGAGAACAAGCAAGATGCCAGCATCTGAAGCACACCAGCACTTGACAGATTCCAGACAAATGCTTCACACACTTAAGTCTCTCCTTCCTGAAGCAACTTTGTCTAGGACTCAGCTTCTTTTACTTTACCAGTGACCAAAGCAGAGGTTTCAGCTATTCCAAACAATACAGAGGAGCACTTGAACTTCACACCTTTCTGTAGTTTGAATTTCATAGGACAAGAGAAAAGAGGTTTATCTGTGTGACAACAACAGTTGCCATAATCAGAAGACACACACGTGCTGCTCAGGTCTGGTGTAAGTCCCACTTTTCCCCGACAGCCCATCACAAAGTGTCTCAGGGTCTCAGTTTTGCCAGTGACAGAAGTACTATTATCCATACCTGGAGCAGGGGGATTACAGGGGGATTAGCTAAGCAGACTCATTAGCTGCAGACCCCTTCACTAAGTTGAGATGGAGATCACAGACACCCCAAGGCCCACAGTGACTGCTCTCAGTTAGGGATGCTTCACCTATAACCTACAATCTGATGCCTCACCTAACCTACAATCTGATTGCATAACCTACAATCAGATTTCTGCCACAAGAGCAAGAGATTCAAATCCTACTTTCAGCAGCCTACTTTCCTAAAAGTGAGCAACAGGAAGCATATGCCACCTGATTCATTCTGAGGACAGAAGCAAACCCCTCTGCAAAGTCCTTCAAGCCTTTTCCTCTGGCCTGGAGATACTTGTGAAATGACTGAAGTCATCCAGGACTCATGGGAAAGTGGCTGCAGCCACCAAGTGTCCCAGGCTCACTGCCAAGTATCCCAGCACCAAGAACATCCAATATGACAAATTTTGGATGTGCAGGCCCCCTAGGAGGAAGTCACAGTATAAAAATAAAACCTTCTAAGGCGGTGACACAAGAGAAGGAGCATCAGATGGGAAGAGATTCCAAACACAGTTGTGTTCCACATGCTCTGTGGAAACAGCGATACAGGCAGTATTTCCCATGTACAACTGAATGTGAGAAAACATACTTAGTGGCAAGCAGTGTTTCAGAAACATTTTTAAAGAACAAGATATCTATAGGACTTAAACACTTCATAGCTCAGATACAGCTTAGTGATTTTCATCAAACTAACTCAAAATAAAAGGTTATTTCTAAATACAGACACTATCTACAAATAAAGACAGAAGAATCCCAGCAGTTTCAAACAAATATAAAGCAGAAAACTATTTTGAAGTCCTAAATATTACTCATCCTTTGTCTGTTAAACAAAGGCATTGGTTCAACTATTTTAGCTGGCTTATAAAATTCAGAGTCTTTCCAATTAAACCACAAAATGCACTGCACAATCCAAGAAACAGCTTCAGGGAGGTGGAGGTGAAGTTCAGGACCAGAGTTATCCACGACTACATGGGGACATACCACATCCCGTATGTCATTACCCCCCTCGGTAAAAGACTCCCATACTGGAAGAGAATTTGCTCTACAATATTTAAGTCTAGATGCCTGTCTGTCAGTGCATCTGCTCCAAATATGAACTGCAAATCTCACTGTTCAAATACTTCTTAGCAGAATGGGCATAAAGAGCAGAAAAAAAGACCTGTTTTCTTGTAGTAACACATACTTCCAAACAAAATTCAGGAAGACACACAAGGTAACCCTGTTTTTCCTAACCATTAAGTGGAGTAAACCCTGTCCCCAAACCCAACACCACTCTCCAACAGGGAGTATGGCCCTCCACAGACACAGTGCTGTGCTCCTGAACACCCAGCCACAGACCTTTTAATCATTACTGAACCCTAGCTGAACACTTACAGGTGTCTTACCAGACCAGTACCAGACCCAAGGACAGGCCTGCTCCTGGCACTTGACAGAGCCAGAGCACAGAAACAAGAGCAGGGATGTCCTCTTTGATGGTGTAACTGTAGGTGACAGAAAAATTAGCCCCAGAGGTGACCACATGATGAGAGGTGAGGGCAGAGAGCTGCACTGCAATGGGTGTGAGAATTACTGCAGAGCGCACCATGGTCCTGGTGTTTCCACTGTTCATAAGCCATCTTGTAAGGGAATGCTGGCAATGCTTCATGACTCACTAATAAAGCTATTTCCCTAAATAAAAAGGAGAACAAACATTTTAAATTGTGATGCACTGCCCAGTGAGAAAGCTGACTGCACCAAGCACTGCTGACTCTGCTGTAAGCAGCTTGCACAGCCACCTTTCCAGCACCTCCTGGGACTCCAGGCCCTGTGGTGCCCAAGGCTAAGGCAGATGGCCACTGATGACTCTAGAGCTGGGCCACAGAAGAGGGATAAATACAGACCTCAGCGTCACAATGACAGAAATTGCACATTCCCAAAAGAGCAAAGCACAAGGATAGAAAATACCACTATACCAGGCAAGGAGTGAGCATTTGGCCAGTGGGTTCCAGGTGACCTGTTAGCACAGAGAGCCAGCAGCTTGAATCTGTGATGGAAAGCAGGCTGGTTTCTAGTCAGGCTGGATCGGCTGAGCCAGCCTCTACAGCAGAAAATCCAGTCTAAGTTAGAAAGTAAGTGTCCCCCACTGTGCTATGAGATCAACTTCCTAGCAAAAAAGCTGACCCACGGGTCTGAGCCACATCTGTCTAGTCAGCAGTAAACGGAGACCAGCCCTGGGACCTGGGAAGACAATATAACTCTCCAAGAACCTGCAGCAACATTTAAGATGTAACCAGAAACATTTGGCCATATTTGGCCATCATGGTATCCAGGAAGCTGTAAACCTTCCCAGCCTGCTTAAGCACACAACTCTGAATCCTGAACCTTCCCCTGCATCTTGTCCAACACTTGAACTCCTACCAAATACTCCTTTTTAGACAGTCTGCTCTCACCACAGCAAATGCGGCTCATCAGATTGAGGCCAGGAAATAGAATACAATCTATATACACGCATCAAAAGTGAAACAGAAGTCTTAGGAAAAACTGCTGGAGAATGCCAGCTGAGGAAGAGAATGCCAACAGTGAAGCTGGGGCAGGAAATGCAATGGAACAAGGGCAACTGCAATGGAACAAGGGCATGGAGGGGACATTAGCCACAACTGGCATGCTTTACCTTATGCCATGAGCTGAGCTTCCTTCGCCCCTCTTCCTGCCTCAACAACAGGGAACAGATGCACCAACTGCTCAAGTGGGCACAAGGAAAGGACCTGATCTACTCCAAGACAGAGCTTCATTGAGCTTACAGTAAGGAAAACAAAATTAATCTTGTACTACAAGTCCTTGGACCCACCCTAGGACTGTGTCTCCTACAGATCTGAAGGAAGACTATGTTCTGGTTTTAGCTGGGAAAGTTAATTTTCTTCCTAGTAGCTTGTATGGGACTATGGTTTGGATTTGTGCTGAAAACAGAGCTGATTTGCTATTGGTGAGTGAGGCTTACAGAGTCAAGGCCTTTTCTGTTTCTGACAGTACCTCACCAGGGAGGAGGCTGGTGGTGCACAAGAAACTAGAAGGCAACACCTCAACTGGCACAGGAAATATCCCAGTACCTTTTGGTGTCATGCTCAGCACATAGAGCTGCGGAAACAAGAAGAAAAGGGAGATGTTTGGATGGCTGAAAACCTGCCTGCCCATGGGAAGTGGGGAATGAATTCTTTCTTTCACTATGCTTGTGCACACAGCTTTTGCTTTACCTAACTGTCTTTATCTCAACTCACAAGTTTGTCACTTTTTACCCTTCAAATTCTCTCCCCCATCCCACTGGGAAAGCAGCAAAGGAGAGGCTGTGGGGCTGATTTGCTGTCTGGGGTTAAACTACGACAGACTATTTGTGCCATACTTTTATCACACTGATCACAAAGCTTAAGCACTTCTGCCAGTAGCCAGCGAGACCAAGAATTTTCTCCTCTTCTCTTGATCAGAAAGGAGCGGAAGCTGAGCCTTTTCAGCTCTTTCTGAAGAAAGAGAAGCTGAGCCGTGCACTTTTAACTCTGGCTGGAATACTGAAACCACTCGCCAAAACCAGAGCTGAGGCTAAACAAGGCTTTTTTTTTTTTTTTTTTTTTTTCTCCTTAGAGGCCAGATTAGCAAGAATTGCAAAGGCCCTTCTGCTGTCACCTACGCATAAAGCATGGCATGCTTTCTGGGGAGGATGAGGTACTGGAAGTCCTTGCTAGGGATCCAGACCCAGGACACAAACAATACCCATTTTCTCATGCTGGCACACTACAGGGGTAGCTTCTCTCTGGTTTTGTTTTTTGTTTGTTTTTTTTTTTTTTAAGCCAAGCCTTAGCACAAAACAGTGCACAGGGAAGGTCTGTCACCTTCAGCGACATATGGAGCAGGTACTCTGCAACGTTTTGTGAGCATCTGTCACACAGCTGCCTCAAAGTGAGGGTAACCAAAGACGGGGCTCAAATGGCCTCTTCCAGCTTGTATTCCTGTTTGGCCTGATGCTGGGCAAGCTGGCACTACTGCAATAACATCAGGCTGGGGAACGGGAGAGGACTGCACATAACAGGGGTGATGGGATTTAATTCCCTTGCTGCTCTTTTCTCCAGGCTTCCCCTTCCTCACTGGAGAAATGCAGCACATTGGCAGGAGGGCAGAGGCTGCCTGGAGACCTGCCAGACCCTGTCACTGCTATCAGTGCCACTGCAAAGGGGAGGCTGGAGGAAGGACCAGCACTGGTCTGGTTGAAGCTCCTCTTTCCAGTGGACAAGGGACGATGAGCATGAGGGAGCCAAACTGCTGAATCTTGCTGTACCTTGTCTCAAATAAACCCTGCCTCAGAAGTAAAGGGCACCTTCCTTCTCCGTTCTGAAGCACTGGCTGCAGTCCAAGCCCAAGAGTTTCCATAGCAGCAAGACCTGATCGAATACATACAACAAAAGGTTGCTTTATCAGTACCAGCCCAGATTTTCTTCCAAGCTTGTGCCTAGGAGAGGAGGGTCATCCAGTATCGGCTTTGCATTTTATAGGAGAGATGAGATTATGACACATGCTTTCTAGAGAAGGGCTTAGGGAAGATCAATGCTTGTGAGGCCTTATTGCTCAGCTTTCTGTGAGCTAATTTCTGGCTTCTTTTCGTATCATTTACAAAGAAGAAAAAGTCTCTGCTGGACACAGGTTATTTTTAAATTATTCCAATGCAAAAGCTGTTGTTCAGCACAGCTTTCTGATCCAGTGGTCAGAGACAGTTAAAAAGGAACACACTTTAAACAATCCCAAACAATAAGGAGTCAACCTAGCCTATCAAAAAAAAGACATTTGTTTAATTCACACTAGTGAATGGGCTCAGAAAACTCACCAACCTCACCAACAGGCAGAAAACTCGAGTCCTTGCACTCACCGCAGGGCAGGGAGAAAGGAAAAAAATTCACACCAATCCCATTGAAGAGGCTTGGCTCAAAGACTAACTCTGAAAGAGTTTGCAACTCAATTTATGGACTGAATAAGCAGAGGAACAATTTCACCTCCTGCTTCAAAAATGCTGGTAATAAAGCTTTCCTGCTCTTTAGTCACAGACTTTGGCCTCCTCCCCAACAGTGAGGCTTAAGTAAGCCACGACTTCCCTAAGGAAGTTCTGCACAATCATGCAGGTAACTCCACCCAAATGACTCCCCAGTAGGAAGATGATGGAATGACTGTGCTGAGTTCAGCATAAGGAGGAGAATGTTCAGGAGCCAGTGTTCACAGCTCACAACTTTCACGTTTTGCGGGTACCAAACTGTACAACCTCAACAGCATCGGAAGGACGAGCAGGTAAACGCACCACACTGATGTGCTGACAGCAGAAGAACGAGTCAGAGCTGGTGATGGCTGTGCTGAACCAGAGGACAAACACACCACACAGAGAGCTGCTGCTGGCAGAGAAGAGGGAGCCATGATTTTGTGAGAGCACACACGGAGCTTAGCTGGATGGCTGACATCAGGAAGGACTGCTCAGTGTCAGGGGAGCCCCACCAAACAGCCGGGGACCCACCGCAATCAGGCGAGCGGATCTCAGGGTGAAGAGAACTGGCACCTTCTAAGTTCTTACTTCAACTTCCCCTCATTAAAAATGCCCCAGGAGCCCTTGGAGGTGTCAGGCCAGAGCCAAGGAAGTCAGGATGGCCTAATCACCTACAGAGTAACTGCTGCCCTCTGAGTTGAAAGATGCCGTCATCACACACACACAGCGTGCAAACAGGTCTGGAGCTTGTGCTCCCACTCACACCTACACACAGACTGGAAGAGGAGAAATGGTTGTGCACCTCAGCCTTGTGTCCCCAGTACAGACACCTGGAAGGCTAGTGGGAAGATGGGACAAGATCCTCCCAACTTGCATAACAAAGAGGACACCGACAGCCAAAGCACCAAAATGTCAGGAAAAGGAAGTACTTGTGCAGTAATAAAAGGAGTTTTCAGGCTTGAGAAGGTGGTTGAGAGGAACTGAAAAGAACAATCATTGTGCTGCATCCTACACCTGCCACACACAAAGCAAAGCACAGGTGCCAAAGCGAGGATTCTGCAAGAGGAAAAACAGTCAACTCCTTCAACTCAAGGGCAAAGGCACACACTTCAGAACTTATGTGGGCTACCAGAGAAAGATGGGGTGTTTTCTGGCTCATTGCCCTCCATCACCTCATAAGAAATAAGGGAAGACAAGAGAAAACACAAAAGAGAAAAAGCCAAGACCTATAAAGTCTGTTAGAAACAAAAAGTCAAGCAAAAAAGTTTCATCTACCTGCACTTCATAATTTCTTTTCTGCTTTCAGAATGTGTAAAAAACATTGAATTAAAGAAGAAAACCTAGGTGAACAGCAAGGCCTTCAAGTCTCATAAAACACATACATCAACAGCTTGGTCTGCACAAGGAAAAAATGCAAGTTGATAATTTATTCATCCACCATGTTTTACTAAACTAGAGAGAACAGGACAGATTTTGAGGTGGAGACACCGGCTTGTATTGCTTCTCTCTAAAGCAATCCCCTATAACGAAAACAACTCCATCCAGATGCCTTGCTTTATAGAAGCTCACATAGTATTATGCCGAGATTCCTTTTGGTATTGACTGAGCCAAATCAGCGCCTAATTCCTCCCTCAGTTATTTCTTCAGACCAAGGTTACACAGGCAATCCTCTGACAGCTGCACCCTTCCTACTCAACTCTGCTGCGCTGGTGCAACTGTTTGCAGGCTCACCATGGATGAAATTAGGGAAGTGATCACAGTTAAAAATAAACCAGCACTTTGTTTTGTTTTTTTTAAGGATTACTTTTCAGCCAGGTCAGATCCCCCTCTATTGTGCAGCTGTACAAACAGTTGTCTCAGCACAAGGTGCCTCAATTGCTGATGGTTATCCATGTGCCTAAAGCCAACGTTTCCATTCCCAGCTCACCTCTCGTTTCACAGCTGCTGTAGGACAGGATCCCTCACTAAACTGAACACACAGGGGACATTACTGCCTGAAACTGTGTGGAGGGTCCCTCATGAGAAAAAATGAGGTCACACTGATGCGTATCCTGAGCTACTGAGCTCCCCCGAGCTGTTGCTTGTCCAAAATTGTATGTCATGTTTGCAGTCTGCATGCTGAAATAAAAACACAAACATGACTAACCAAGTCACTAATGCAAATTAACAGCTTTGGGCCAAGTTCTGGAACAAATCTCTACTAAAAATTGCGTAACCATTAACTATCTTGGTGATCTCCCATTCAAAAAATCCAAGCCTATGTGATGTGCAGATTCCCACTGATCTGAAGACTGACATTCGAGGAGTGGGAGCCTATCTGCAGCTTTGGCAATTCTTCCAATTGCAGATGGATTTTGATTTGAACATGGAAGTGCAAAAAGAAATACTGAAAACCAAAATAAGCACAAAGCAATGACACCATGCTAGTGCACTTCAGAATTGACCATAAGAGAAACAAGACCAAAAGCTTCCCAAATTATCAGCTCACATAGTGTTTGAAACAAAACCAACTGAAAGTACTTCCTATTTGATGGCTGCCCAAGAACCTACTGGGAAGGCCTTGGTACTCAGTTCTCTGCTTCCAGCTGGTGACAGGTACCCACAGACAGACACCACTGTGCAAGGCCTTCTCATTGGAAACAAGGCACAAAAGACTGAATAACTTGACTTCTAGAACAGGGTAGGAGGCATGTTAATGAAACAGCTTCAGAAAACAAGATTCCTACAGTCTCTGTTGTGTCTGCTCTACAAGGCAAAAATCAAGTCTCCAAGCTGTTCAGCAGCCTTTCTTGTAGATGCTATCACATCAATCCACAAAGACACACAAAAGCAAAAAAACTGCTATTTGGCAAACCTTACCTTTGTTCCTTAACATGCATCTCGGGGTATAGTTCCATCACAGCTTAAGTGAATCTAAGTCAGCACTCTTCAAACCCATCCTCTCTCCTGAGTCAGCACTGATCCTGCCCAGAAATCAGCCTGGCAAAAAAGTTAACCCGGAAAAAAGAAAAGTTGTTTTTGCCAATGTGGCTTCCTGAACTGGGTTAGTGCCAGTGCCCAACCAAAGTAAAAGGGGAGAATCATTCAGCAGGGCAAGGGCAGGCACAAGAGTAGCAGAGCCAATTCCATTCAGCTCCAGCTGCCCTGCAACCACTTGGAGAACAGTCTTACCCCCAGCTTTAAAGAGACGTGACTTGTCACTCCCAGCAGAAAGATTATTTAACTTTTTCACCTGTCCTGATGTCTTTACACCAGAAACAGCACTCCAGCAGACAGACAGATTAAGTACTCAATCTGGTAGGAAACCAAAACAGCAACATATAAAACAAAACGCCTTTAGTTTTCAGATGGATCAGGTCTCTAAAAGGTTTGACCATGAGGTTCAACAATCCCCCAGCATCAAAAGATGGAAGTGTGAACCAAGGCAAGACAAAAGTTCACCTTAGAGCAGCTTCATGGTTGCTTGCTTACTCAACATACATAAAACATCACAACATAACTACATAATAGTTATACAAAAACACTTTTGTTCAAAAGACTTAAACTGTACATTAAAAAATCGGCAATGTAATTCTTCATGTTTTCATCTTCCACAACACCATTAATATTTAAAAAGCCCTATTTCCTCAAAAATAAATCTTTAATCTATTTGCTAACAGCATTATTTTCAGAGCAAAAGAGCTACTAAAATACATAGGGGAGAGTGAGAAACAGCCTGTTGTGATTAACTAGGGCATGACAAACGGCAGCAGCATGTGCAAGCAGTACTGGGGAGCAAAGCCAGGAGGAACAGCGACAACAACATTATACAAACAACTCTGATTCATGAACAACAAAGAATTCTTAGAAGCTGCTGCCCGGGTTATGTCCAAGGCTCTCTTTACCTTGGTTAAACTATTAAGAAAGTCACTTCAGAAAGCTAACCACCACTGCACAACCAAGCTTTTTAGGAAGAGTGAGCTGATCCATCTAAAGGGCTCTATGTAGGAAACCACAGCAACAGTTACTGTGAAGTGATAAAGGTGCACCAATACTGAAGGTGACTTGAAGCTGGAACCAGTAATTTGAACCCTGCCTCACCATAAAAGTGCTCTTGTGCCAAAACAGCTCTGAAAGCTGCATGTACCCCTCACCTGCTGCAGACATGTCACTGTTCACAGCAGTACCTTAATGGCACTGCCATCGTTAGGTCTTCTCAGAAGAATCTCACTTATGAATAAGTTATGTTTCATGACTTCAGCCTCACATCCATTTCCTCACGATCAGCATCTGTTATACCCAGCTCTCGTCACTGTTTCTAACACCAAACACCTCTGGACACAGCACTGATCAAACTGGGGATTCCTTTTGCCTGAGCGATGCAGCAAATTTAATTTCTGCTTGTCATCTTGCTGCCACTGAAAGAACAGCCTGGGCCACTTCCATACACAATCTACTCCTTCAAAATTCAGAGATGAGGTTTCTGCTTCTCGAATAAGCAGCAAGTTTCCAATGTATTTGGACAACCTTGCAAAAAAAGTAGGTCCTTCAAAGAAAACAGTATGTTCATGAGCAAATGCTACGACATCTGTCTCAACAAATCACTAAAGTGTCATAAGTCACAGTCAGGAAGTACATCTTAATAAATTCTTGACTGCTGACAACCACTAGCATTGAAAGTATTGCTCTTTAAGTATCAAACACATGTACTAAAGAATTTTTAAACATTCACAAAATTCAGTAAAACCATCTTTTAGGACTGCATTTAGACATCTGAATTTCTCACAACTCTCCAACACAAGTAAAACATAGGTGCAACAAATAAGGCAAAAGTGAAACTATGTAGAAGCTGCAGAGTGCAAAGCAGAAGCACATGGTCCCATGTAGATCAAAGCATGCTCTGAGAGTGTCTCATGAGTATCAGACTGGTATCAGTATGCAGCAAGACTTCATAAGGCTGTCATATAAGATTATCAACCCGTAAACACACAGCTGTCTTCTGGCAGGAAGTCAAACCTGAGGCAGGAGGAGTTTTACAGGGGTCAAGACTTGCAGGATTCATTTAGATCTATTTTCTGCTGCTGTGAGATGAAATATGAAAAAAGAAGAGGAATTGATCACAGAGACACAGTGCTTTGCACAGGGATTGTTTCTCACCCCGCAAAAGGTGACCTCCAAAGCCTCTTTGATTCTCCTCTCCTTTAAGAGGATTATGAATCCTACCCTTGGGAGACTTCAGCTCAGCTACCAGCCCACTGATATTGCACATTATATTAATGTCTTGTCTCCTCACTCCTATCAGCAGAGAGATATTAGAAGAATTTATGCGATCACTGCTTAGAGACCAGGACTTCAAATGGAACCTCTAATGCAAGCAGGGAAAGCCACAGCCAGTGGTGTTTGGAGGGGACTCTTCTATGTGGCTATCACACACCCAGCTGCAAGTCTGCTTAGTGCTTCCCTGCTCAAATCCCAGTGCAGCTTATCTGCACATGCAGGCTTGCTGACTACCCTTGGAAGCAGACATTTAATCAAGGAGAGACTTAAAACAGATCATCATATGCTAAAATTTAGGGCAAGTCTAGTGAAAGCAGTTCACAGCTCCACAGCTCAGTATCAAACCAGGCACTACCCCAAGTGTGCTGCCAAGAAGTGAGGAGCAGCAATGCCCTGCAAGAACACACTGGCACCTCAAATGGAAAGCCAAGGAGCAGATTGCAGCACATTCAGTTACGTAAGTCCTTCTTTTTCACAGACACCAGGAATGAAAAATTTGAGGACAGTTTTCCTCCCTGATCTTTTTTTGCCTTCTGACAAGACACCATTTGGACACCTCTGAATGGAGGCTACAAAGCAAGTCCTGAATCATCCCTAGACAACTGTAATCAGGAATCATTTCCTTTGTCACTTAATAGAGCACAGATGTAAGCAATCCATACAGGTGAACATGGGGGTTTTTCCTCCAGAAGATAATCAAAGTTAAAATGTATTTCAAATTTCACAATTACAAAAAAACACGAAGACTAGACATGAAGAGAAACCTTAACAGGAAGGAACACATTTGACAGCAAGGAAGCAGCATCTTTGTGAATGGAAATTTAGGGCGAGATTAGAAACAAGCTAATCCCAATGGATACAGTCAGTTCCTGTTTGGAACAAATGGTAAAGTGTTCTCAGAAGAAAAAAAAACAAAAACGATGTGGCTAACACAACACATCTTCTCAGATGCATCTGTAAGAACGCTCCACGTTTTTGGCTGTTTCAGACAGCACAGTGCAATGGCAAAGTGAAGGCAAAAGTTAAAAGTTTTAACCAGTAACTTTGCAGAGAAGCTACAGGGTTAACCACAGATGCACAAAAGCCATGAGGAGCTGAACCTATGAAAAATTATTACAAAAGCCATAAATGCAGAGGAGCTCAAATTACATTTCTTAAGCAGTTCTGATAAAATAAGAATGATCTACAGCTTTCCAAGAGACCATGAACTGAAAGACAAATGCAGGCAGCTTGTGGTAAATAGGGGCTTTTACTATCTGTTCTCAACTTTTGAATTATGATGCTTTTAAAACAGAAAAAACAGCTTTGATTAAAAAGTCAGTTGCTGCAGCTAATTGATCTCCACAGCAAAATCCACAACTAGGACACAAAACTGAATTTCTAATTGCTATTTTTGATGCTGCAGTGACAAAAAACCTCAAGACAAACGTTATGTAAGACCATTAACCTCTTTGCTCATAACTGGCACCTTAATTTAGCACACTACCACACTAGATAGCTTAAACTGAATTCTTAATGCCAAAGCATACCACTGGCTGCAGCAAAGCAGTAACAGCAGTAATGGGAAGGAAAAAAAATCCCAAAGCAAGCATCATACACTGAATTTTCCAATTACAGTTCCTTGGGCACAAATTTTTATTTATATCTGAGCCTGTCCAGCTCTAATTAAACAGTATTCTTTACAGAGTGGTAAGTTTAAAATTATTAACAGATGCTCCCTAGTATCTCACGGAACACTGAAGAGAAATCAAAGTACACAGTAGATTCTGTACTGACAGAAAACCTCCAGCTCACCTTTTATACCTGGAAAGTCTGTCAAGCCCCAAGAGGCTGTAACCTGCTGAAAACAAAGTTACTTTATGTGTTGAGTGACCGTTTTTCTTCTTTACAAACTAACCTCGCAGCATCCTCTGTAGCTATGACTGAAATCTCCAAAACCACCATGTACTGTACTACCACACACACACACACAACTGAGTGAAAAACAAAACAAGGTAATCTTGAAGAACAGTCATGCGAAACCCTCCACCTCCCCCCAAGAAAAGAGAGATTAATCTTCTCCACTGATAATGAGCCAGACTGATGAATTTCAACCAGACAGCGTCCTAAATACTGTCTTCCATCCATTCTTATCACATTGTGGCAAAGAATGACATTCAGGAGGAAAAGAAAGACTGATTAAGAGCCTACTTTCAGAAGCCAACGTCCTGCTGTGTGGAAAGAGCCCTCTGTGAATCACCCGTTCCTCCACCTCTGACTCCATTTATTCTTCAGAATTCCCTGGTGTGCTTGAATTCATACTCCACCCATACACATACACACTGTAATGTCCCGACTTGCATACAAGAATATTGTGGGAGAAGAGTGTCAAAACACCCAGTAAACTTAAGCTAAACGGCCTCTAGTGCTCTTCCTCATCCACAAATCCGATTATTTTATCACAGAAGACAATGAGTTGCGTCAGACAACTTTCCATCAGTAAATCCATACTGACTGTTCCCAGCCACGCTCCTTCACATGCTCAGAAAGGTGTACCAAACACACCTGACCCATGACTGTCCCTAGGACTTAAGTGAGGCTCACCACCCTGGATTATCCTTTGGGCCTATTCTAAAGGCAAGTGATCAGAAATGTCCCAGCACTTCTGGGACTTTCCCAAGGTGGCCAAGACTGCCATCACTGTGACTCAGGCAGCTCAGCACCCTCAGGTCCCTTGGGCTCACATGGCCCAAATTTTCTCAAGTAATCTCCCATTCTGTTTCCATTTGCTTCTGACTGCTGGTTCCTCTTTAAACTCTGTCTCCTAGTCTCCTAACACAGGAGCTGGGAGATCTCACCACTGAAGGTTCAGGCATGAAAAGCACCCAATACCTCAAACAAGTCTGTGCACCACTCATCCAGCCCCCTCATTCAGCAGTCTTTGCTTAGCCTTTTACTGCTGATGCAGAGGTAGAAGTTATGTCATGATTCCCAGAGATGTTGCAATAAGCACTTCCTGAGAAAAAGCAGCCGTTTCTCCAATTCAAGACTGAGTTTGCTCTGTCTGTATTCCAGGCTGTCACAGAAACCACAGGTCTCTTTGCAGAGATGTGAAACTTGCTGGAGTGGCATGACCCCACTTCTAAACATTTGGCAAAACAGCCTCCCTCTCACTGTTGGCCAGGCTGAGTGCATTTAGCAAATGGAAATTGGGGCTGTAAAGAGCAAATCTAGACCCTCCTGAAAATCCCTAAGAAAGTTTCATGGAGAAGCTCCAGCCTTAATTAAGAAGAATTCAGATGACAGAATAAGGAACTAGGATCTTAACACAGCTAGGTGCCAAGTGGCCAGATTGCTCTAGGTATAGAAGTGGAGATGTTTTATGACGACTCCCTACTCTTCGTGGTTTTTACATAGGTAACACCTCAGTGTACCAAACGAGGGGGAACTGCAGGAGAGAACTCCAAGCTGTTCTGACGCTCCCCAAGAGGAAAGAGAGCCAAGGCACGGAAGGTTTGCAGTCTGGGTCACTGCTGCAGGCTCCTGGCACGGAGCAGGCATCTCATGGTGCCACGCTCCCGCTGCCAGAGCGGCGGCAGCGCCTGCTGTGTCTAGAAGGCAGCAGGAAGTGTCACACAACCAAACAAAAGTACATTTTATCAAACTCCAGAACTCACAAGTCTCCCCTGCCCCCTTCTGGGAACACGGTGGATTTGAAAACTTCGGTATCTATTCCCAATGATAAAATTATTTACTTGGGCAAACAACAAAAGGAAAACCAGAAAGACTTTTTGCCTCAAGCATGAGTCCCTTCAGCAAAGACATGGATATTATTAAGTGCATGTCCTACAGCAGCAGAGGCAGATTCAAAGTGGATTTTCTTCACTTGTACACTGAAGCCACTGACAGAAAACTGTTGCCTGCCAGAAAATGGCCAGACAACTCACTACAGCTCAACTGTTATGACTAAGCTGAATCACTTCTCAGGTCATGATGCAGACACATGATGCAGTGCAGTCCTTTACCCAAACAGCTCCACCACTTAATTCCCCAAAACATTAAAAAAAAATAAAAAAGAATATGTAGCAACTGCAGTAAAACTTGCCCAATATGCATTAACCACTCATAAACCTTCTCCACAGGCCACGGAAACCACATTCTATTAAGCTGCTGACTGAGATCTGACTT
This sequence comes from Serilophus lunatus, assembly GCA_013399895.1. NCBI lineage: Eukaryota > Metazoa > Chordata > Aves > Passeriformes > Eurylaimidae > Serilophus > Serilophus lunatus. Next base: position 67,415 of record VXBA01000527.1, read on the forward strand.
AAGCAAAAATCCCCTTGCAGTGACTTGCCACCTCTGGTATTTATGTTGAGATTTTAAATGCAAAGGACAAACAGGCCTCATGAGGGCTGGAGAAGAAAAGTTCCCCCACTTGCCTCTTCCTACCACTGCTAACAAGGAGAACATGGTGGAACGTTTTTTTCTGTGCAGTTTTCCGTTTCACAGTGCTACAAAAAGAGAGTTCTAATTTCCTCTTTAACTCCAGTGCAGCCCTGCAATACTCTTCTACTCAGAAAACTTAAGCAGATATTCAAACATTTTTCCTTTGTCTCTCTTTTGCATGAGGGTTACAGAGGAGGAAAGCTAAGCAAAGACCCCACATCCCACTTCCAGCTGTGGGATGAGGAGAAGGGAATTTGGAGAAGAATGGAGCATGGCTACTGTTAAGCAGCCATTTAGATCTGTGAAGAGAAATGTTTCTCATCTCGAGAAAACTGACCCCACAGCAGATCCAGACACTCCATCCAAAGGGCACATTGTGAGCAATGACATGTTCTGTGCAAAGGCAGCAGAGAGCAAAGTCAGCTGGTAAGGAGCAGAAACTGGCTCCAACACTCAGGAAGCAGCACAAATGTTTTGTTTCCTAGGAAATACAAAATCTAGATTTAAACTCATCAAGTCTAAGAGCTATGAAACAAAGCCAAACACAAACTTGCCATAAAGACCCATCACAGTCAAGCTAATCTCACCCTGAAGGCCTCTGAAAACCAGCATTTGATTTGGTCCACTTCAGGGTCACTGTAAAGCAGCTTTACAATTTCTATGATACACTAGGGGCTGTGACACCACTCTGATCCATCTCCTCCTCAGATCTATACATTGCCATTTTTCTGAGCTGTCTGAGAATTAATTATCTAACACTGCTCATTTCAGTATAAGAGAGCCAGTTGCTTGGAATCCCCTTAACTGAGGACTATAGGATCTCTACCCTTAAGAAATCTGTGGCAATGCCCATTCAGTACAACTCCTAGAGAATGAGCTCTAGACCCAAACAAGCAAACATTGGTGCTACACCCATCTTCATTGTGGCCAGAAGCAAACATCTGCTCAGCCACGGTGTGGGTTCCCTCTCTGCCTCCTGCCACCACCAGACCACATCAGAGCAGCACTCTGACCCAAGGACCCAAAACAGCAGGTGAGACACAAACAGCAGCTCTGAACAGAAAGATTAATAATCCAACTTTAATGTTGTCTGCATAAGCTCCACCTACTCCTCCATGGAACACAAGGCACTAAGAGCTTGACAGCCTCATAAGAGCTGGAATTCCAGTACCCAAGAGGACTTTAATCACACATATGCAGGCAGAGAGATACCAGGGTATTTCAGCAGGCACAACAGCATTTGAGAGTGAATGGAGGAGAATGTGGATCAAGACTTTCTCTTCCCCTGTCTTACTGAGAAGATAAAGCTGAACAAACATTTTGCCTCAGCTACATTTGTCTTTTTCTACACAGGGAAGCTGAAACGTTTACATTTGGCAGGCCCCAAATGGCACCATGCAGTTTTATCAGACTGCACAGCTTCTGTCTGAACACTGCTAAAACACTTAAAGCCAGAAGTGCAGCAATTCTTACATCCCTCCACTGAAAATTAATAGGTCAGCAAAGTGCTCAGTTGATTTGGTTAACAGATTCTTTAGACAGTCATTGTATCTGAGATCATCCAAAAGAAAAAAAGAACCAGGAAAATGGGCTACTGGCTTTGGTGCTTCCACTGAATGTTTCGATGACCTTGGTCAAACCATTCAGTCCTGGTATACTTCAGCCAGCAGCAGAACAGCTTTTCAAGAAGGAGCAGTTTACTTGACTATCCTGCTACTTCTATAATGTTTTGAAAGCCTGCAGTTTGGTGATCATTCCACTTGCCATGACCCCCTTTCATTTCATGTCAACTTGGTCCTACCTGAAAATTAAATTCTCAGATTTTAAGTATTTGTGTCCTAGTCCATCACCAACTGATTTGTTTGTTCATACAGACTCCAATTAGGGCACTCTTCTTTCAAGTGAATGTGGTGCTGTCTGGCTGAAGATCCAAACCCTTGAGCAACTTTTCTGCTCAAATGGCAGAAACAGAAAAAGACAGTCTGGGAGCATCAGTCCCACAGAAAGACTCAGGAGCATAAAAACAAGACTATCCAAACAAACTCACTTCAGCCTGGTAAACAAATTCTTGTGCCAAAAGCACAAGGAGCAGTTATTATCTAGTGCTTTCTCCTGCTAACATAGCTCTGAGACACCGATACTGAACAAAACTGGGGCTTTACTAAGCATCTGGAAAAGGTCAGAGAAATGCAAGACAGTCAGCTGTGCAGTACTCCAGATCATACCAATACTCAGGACACTGTTTGATTTATGGTATGAGAAAAGGGAACTGCAGATTGCCCTGCTATGCTGAGTGGACACAGATTCTGGAACAAAAATAGCAAGGCTTGTAGGAACAGGTAACATCTTTCATGACCAACTGATAGTGGATGCTCTCCTCTCCCACCGCAACCTCTTCTAAGCTTTACACTGCCAATGAAAAAACTTAATTCCCCTGGAAAAGACATATATTGGGCCTCTACTTTTCTATCTAATCATTCTTTCCTTGGAAAACGTCCTGGTCCCAATGACAAATAAGGCACTCTTGCCACTGTCTACCTTCTCAATACTCCCAGCAAAACAAGTTTTAATTTAAAAGTGTCGTTTTATCACTGTAACTGTAACTACATCAAGGGGTTCCACTGGCAGAGCTGCACTAGGTAAGGATGAACATGCTGATTAATGCAGCTGTCCCAAGCATTTGCAGCAGAAATGACCTTACAGGCACGTCCACGGGGAGTTAAAGCCACATAATCATGTTGTAAATCCATGCCCCCTACTTGATATCAGTTTAATTTTCCTAAGCAGATGACCCTTAAGGGTCATAGGCAAAAAACAGGAGCTATAGCTTCTCAGCTTGACACTACAATGTGGGTTTTTTTCCATGAGAAAGTACCAAACAAAGGTACATTCTTGTCTACAGTTTTCTCGTAATGTCAACCCACAAAAAGACCCAAACCAACAAAACCACAAAAATCACAGTTAAGGAGAGAGAGAAAACTCTGTGTTAGGGGGAAATAAATATCAATGCAGTGCTGCAAGAAAGTAAACAACGCTATAAAAATGCAGGAATAAAGGGCAACATTTTGGTTTTCAAGTTTTGAATAGGAAACAGCAAAATTTGTCGCAAATATATTTCAGACAAAGAAAGTATACTAACACTAGTAATAACTAAGACTAAGTAATAAGAAGTTAAGACTAGTAATAAGAATTAAGTAGAATATACGATATAGTATCTGATGGGACTAAAAGCTAGGGTAGTAATTTCATTTGAAACTACCTGAAACTCTAAAGAGAATTTCATACAAGGATATCATCACATCCCTGGTGACACTAAAAAATCCACTATGGCAAAATACAGCCAACTCAGGGTCATGGAAGGGATTTGGATCTGGGCCTTTTGTTATCCTGTTACTCTCCCAGGGATCAGCATAATCTGCAAGGCCCTCAATCACTCATACTGAAAATCTCAAAGCTGTTAAAATACCTTGGGGTTGTTTTGTGGCTTGCAGCATGCTCTGGAAGGTAAAGGACAAAGAGTTAACAGGAGGCCCAGCCACTTGACTGGAAATGGAAGGCAATCTGAACCTGAGGCTGTCTTCTCAGGAGATACATGAATGGGATGGCTAGTCAAGCTTCAAGCTTGGCAAGATGCTATGTATTTTGAAGGACAAAACCCAAAACCTGGCATTTAAACATGTCTGCAAGATCCTTTTACCTAACCAGGAGCGAGCACAACCACCCTTTGGTGCCTTCTTCCAGCAAACCTCACACTTCCAAGGGATCCAATGTAACTCTGGCTTTGCAAAAAAAAACTATCCCAGGAGAAGGGAGCTCCTAGATGCCAAAGAAGCACTCCATGAACACAGTTCACATTACTGTATTCCTCAAGCACCTTCCAAAGGGACCTTTAATTTTCCAAATCTTCCTTACCACCCTCCTTATATACTCACATTGGACAGCAGGCCTCCTGAAATGCTGTACCACAGCAGCCAGTTCTGTTCTGAGGGTTTGAAACAAGAAGCTCCTCCTTTTCAAATGAGGTGAAGAACCAGACAAGCAAAGACTATATTTAACTTCCTGTTCACTGAAGCAGTCACAAACAAGTCCCTGTAAACACACTGTCACAAATTCCCAATATCTTATCTAAATGTTAAGCTGCTGAAGTAGATCTCAAAGCTCTTTCCAACAGGATTTCTGGAGTGCCTCATACAACAGCCAAGGCCACTGGTTACATAACAGAGCTGTAAAGCCAAAAGAAAATCATTCATTAAACCTGATCTATTGTCAAATGGGTTTGCGTTATAATTACCAAGTGCAGCACCTGTGTATACATTAAAATAAACCCTTCTTCTTCCGCCCCATATGCTAAAAAAGCAAAGCACAGACTCATTTTGAAAGTCACACAGACTGTGGCAAGTTTGTTTTTAATAGCGGGTCTCTCTCAAGTGTATAAAAGCTACCTTGGTTTTTCACACTTTCAATTCTTCTAAAGACACTGGAAGGCCACACTGCAGGTTGGTTTGTTTTTCATTTTCTTCCTACAAAACAGTCCACTAAATCAGATGTATTCTCACACCCACAATACATCATGGGCTGTACATAGACAGGGAAAGCAAATTTCCCTTTAATTTTCTCCTCTAGATCAATACAGTGTGATAACAGGTGCCAGAAGCGTATCCTCTCAGGCTGAAAGACACAAAATAACAAGCACTATGGGTAGGAAATAACCCAGATCTCTTCTTGGAGAATCATAAGAACACTGCAAATGAAAGGAAACCTCAAACAGAAAGTACTCTGCATTCATACAAGAGTCAACCTGCCAAGCTCACTACCCAGGGACTCCGACCTTTAACAGAATTCTTAAAAGGTTTTGGATTTTCTTCCAACTGTCATGTCACAGTAGGATGAAATCCAAAAAACAAAGACTGGAAACTCTTCACAATCTAACCTGTAGGCTTTAATTGCCAGGTTTTGGAAGATATTTTAACTGCAGTGAACAAAGACCTTGGTTTACTTTTGGCTCATGGATGATATGATACTCTTAACTATTTTAAGGAACAATATTTGAGTTGGGCTGCATTTACAAATCAGAATCAAGTTTTAAGACTGGTTTTTGTTATTAAGTGAACCAAACTGTCAATAGGTTCCTGCTGAAATACATTGGAAGTGTCCATGCTAAGCATGATACACAATGAACGAACAGACCACAGGAACAGAAATACCTGTGATTTTATTTAACTAAAGCTAAGAATCATTAAGGGGAAAACAGAAACTCCCAAGTGTTGTTATTACAAGAAAAAAACCAAAAACCAGCATGCAGAGCACCTACAGAACAGTGAAAACTATTCAGAACCCTATTCAGAACCTTTCTGGTGCACAACAGTGATACTTCTTCAGTCTGACTGAAATAGAGTTAGAGGTTTTCCTCAGTTCTACAAAAATAAAAGATGCATAAAGCATATCTGATAATGCTTATTGGTTCACACTTAGCTTACTGTCAAATTTTAATAAGTGTATTCAGGTCAACACTTGTAGCAAGAACTGTGAAGTATTAAGACCTCAATTACATGAAGATTTATGCCCAAGTGAAGGAAATGCCACTTGCATGGCATAAGAAAAAACACAGTATTTGGTTCAAGTGGAAAATAAGGCAAACTCTTCCAATATTTGCAAAAGCAAGGGGATCCATAATCACTTTGTCACATTTCATCTAAGTAAAATCCACATCTTCAAGATTAACATGATGAGGGGAAGTGCGGGTATGTTTAAGAAACTATCTAAAAAAACCTGTATATGTAGTGTTTCAACGGAAACTGAGCTGCAAACTGCTTTAATAATTCTTTTGGGACAGACTCAAGAGTTCCTTTTTTTCCCCTCATATGTTTGTGGGATGAGAGTCAGTCCCTATGAATCCAACAGGCAGAGCTTTCTCAGATGTGCCACACGACATAGAGAGTTTGGAGGAGTGAAATACACCTTCCACCGGGCAGCAAGGGGTGTGTGAGGGCCTTCCAAAGCTCCAGGACTTCACCAGTTTCACTTACAACCCACAACAGTACTCAAACCCACACAAGAGCACCCTATCTCATCTTCTGCAATAGCTCCAGCAATTTTATGGAAGTTACCCTTTGGTTTGATTCAGCCACTGAGTAAGACATAGGACTATGTAGCCCCAAGGCTTGTCTCCCAAATCCTTCCTGCTTTAAATAACTCCCTGACATGTGCACTCACTGGTGCACTGATTTTGGTGTTCAAAGCTGCTTATCACCTATAGTTAGCTGTAATGAGATCATGACTGCCTCCCCACACGTGCTTAAGCTGCTTAGACAGTACTGTCAAAGGACAAACAGACAGCCTTATCTTCTTCTGCCCCTTCTAAGAGTTCTGAACTCACTTCTGGAAATTCTTGACAATAATTTGATACCAAGAGTGGACAATGTTAATTGGAATTAAAGATCATGTGACATTTTGCATTAACCCACTCTGCAAGTTTGAAAAGTGGGGAAAATGCAGATCAGAACACGAGGGGGGGAAAACCCAAATTATCAGAGTAGAATATGTGAGCTATATAGAAAATAGTCCATCTTTAGATCAGTATTTAAGTCAGCTCTGACAAAGACATAGGATCATCCCCTGAAGAGAAGACACCATGTCTCCTCTCCCTACCCCAGGAAGACAGTTGTGGAGCTCAGCATCTCTGCTCATTCCCTGTTGCACTTCAGATTAACAAAGACCACTAGTCACCCAAAAAATGAACTGTGTGACACTATTTAAACATGCCATGCCTCAAAAAAACAAGGTCATTTGAGTCTGCCTCCATCATGCTTATACCCCAGGTACTACTACTGAGTCACACCTTTGTTGATAAAAAAATGGGGGAAAACAGATATGCTAGACTTTCTTCCAAATTTAGGGAAGCATAAAGTAACCTCTTTGTGCCTGGAAGACTTACCAAGTCAACTTTACAAACTTTCAGCAAAATAACCTCAGAATAGAACGGAAAAAATAAAATCCAGACGATAAAGCTCTGCAATCATCACAGAGTGATTCAACTGCAAATGAGCAACCTAAGTGGTCAGAATTATTAGAGTATGAGTGAGCCTCCAAATCTTGGAAGTTCTTATTACAAAATACTGACACCAATTTGGTGAATGAACTTTTCACTCAGTGCTAGTGCACTTACCTGGGCGTTCCTGTAGTATCCTCCAGAGACAGTAACTCCCACAAACCATATTTACATATCCTTACTTGAAGTGTAAAATTACAAAGGGAGAGGTAAAAAGCAAGCAGCTTATTTCTCTATGCATGATATCTAAGGTGGCTGCATATGTATTCTGAGTAAAAGAGAAAAAAGTTACCTCAGAGATGTCACCCAAGGTCTTTTGGCTGAGCAGTCACTGGAATATGGAGCCAACCTCTCACAATCAAGAGGGAGCAGGACCCCAGAAGCAAGTCAGCCTGTAAGGTGTTGTATGGAAATGAGTTAGCAAGTGCCTAAGTCAGCTTTTATTTAGATCTTTACTTGCTCATCAATACACAACTTCTGAGAGCACACTTTCCACCGAGAAAACCCACGGCGAGTTCCTTTCAGGATCTAAATGCCCTCACTCCTTCCTCTGGGCTCAGACAGATGCCCTTCACCAAAGGTACCACTGGTGCTGAGGGGACACAGTGTCCCCAGCTGGCTCAGCCACCCTCAGCTGAAGATCACCAACCAGGGATGGAGCAGAGCAGGACACAGGACTGTTCCTGCCTAGGCCTGGTTCACAAGCCAGGGATGTGTATCAGGGAAGAAAGGTTGGGACCCATCACACCAAACCTGAACAGGCCCTGCCGTAGGCCCCAGCACAAGGGAGGCAGCATCTGGCCAAGCAGCAGGACAGCTGGTGAAGGAGATAACCTTTCTAACTACAAAAGCTAAATCAGAGACAGCTTATCTACTGGAGCTCTCAGACACATGTAGCGACATCCTACCGGGGTGGGCACATCCATCTCATAACCTCCTTCACGGCTCTCATCACACTGGGTTGACACAGATCTTCCAATAATGTAATCACGGCAGCTACACCCGTGTTGTTTCTTAAGAGAAACAACTGCACCCATTTTAAATCCTGTGGACAGCATTAAACAGATAGAGGCACCCTCCAACTGCAAAGCTTATTCCTTTACTCCCAGATAAGGGGATCAAACGTCGAGAATGACAATGACCACATACCGATGGGGTTATGCAAAATAAGACACTTGCCATTCATACACAGTTAATGCCACTCAAAGCGCACACAGATGAGTCTACAGAAATAAATCATGGCAAATTACTTGCGTCTCATACCACAGCACAGGCACCCAACACACCGATTAAGAGAACTGCATCTCTTAGGAAGCACATCCACCCGAACAGCACACTGGGAAAGCCAAAAATAACAGCTGCTGCCACACCAGAACGGCACAACACCACACACAGGCAATGCCTGCAAACAGAAACGAAGCAGCCACGCACAAACACTTCCTCTTCCTCCCCCACCACCCCTACAACAGCAGCAACAAACCTGACATTAACCACTGGCCAGCACCCTGCTCTGCATTCCCATCACATCAGGAATAGCAAAGAGGGAGACTGCTGGCTGCTCCTCCATATAGCTGAAGGGTTCCTTCAGTTTACAGCAGGTAACACAAGTATTTGATATGATTCTTGCAGGGGTTTCTGTTGCATTTTCTTTCTTTTCGCTCCTTTTCTCCAGTTCACCCACTTCAGAGCTGACTCTTTGTACTTACTAGGCTTGTTTTTGATGCATTCCTTCTCAAAGCCTGAGAAGTCACATATAAAAGCAGTTGCTCTCAGGCATGTCACAAATAAACAAGCAAGCTCTGGGCTGTCACACACAAACTCTGCAAGTCAAGCTCAAATCTAAACCCTGCCCAGCACCAAGACTGACAGTGTGACACTGTCAAAAGCAAGAGTAAACAACTCATGCTGCAGCTTTCTGTCAATACTGAGTTCTGAGACTGTAAATCCCAGGACCAGCACTCAATGCTCGCATCTCCAACACATTCCCAATGGGCAGACTGGGGGAATTCACTGACAGCAAGTGAAGTGCCTGGGTTACACTGCAATAAAGCAAGGCCTCTGTCAGATTTTCAGTGGCTTCAAACACAGATGGAAGAACCACACCTCCCCTGGAGCACAGGCTGTGGACACCCAGCTTCAAACTTAGCACCTGCATTTCTCATCCCAGTGGAAAGCAGTCAGTGCCACCCCATACCCAGTGTGCCAGCCAGAACTCACCAGATCCACAGCAACCTTCAGACACTGAGAAATCAACTAAAAAACGAAATCTGGAAACATTTTTACAAACATTTGGTGATCCACTGAACCAAAGACACTGTGTCCTGCAAGCAGATGGTGAACAAGTAGCTCCAAGCTTGTACAGGGCTCCTCATCTCACACTGGTCAAGCTCCACAAGGTCACATTTCAGAGTTTGTTAATTTTACCCAAAATGAATAAGCTCCATATGTGAGGGGGAGAAGGAAAGAAACAAAACCAAGCAGCTCAGGTGGGATGAGGAGAGCACACAAATGCACGATTAAGAAATCATAATGCTTGTTTAGAGGGCTAATTAGCTGATTGAGGGCATAGGTACTACTCCAGCCTGAGCACTTTTGACCTCAGAGTGCCTGTTACTCTAACTTTGACTTCTCACCACATGCAATGCAAGACAGAATAACTTCCAAGTCAGTTGACTTGCACAGTTGTCATGAGAGAGGATCCCAAAGCACATTTAATTTTGCTTTCTATAGTATTTTTATAAGGAGGACATGCCCAATACCATCAACCTGATGAAGAGGCACAAAAATCCTATTCACAAAAGTAGGAAACAAGTATGGGCACTACCACTTCATAAATGTTTAAATATATGTAAATATCTATTTTGAAACTACATCCAGATGTAACAAAGTACATATACAGAAATGCTCTATTACACACTCACAGTGCTGGTTACCCTGAACAAGGATTAAGAACCATTTCAGCAAAAGCCCCACATTTCCCTTGCACCAGCAACATCATTCAGTCACCCACCACGACGGGGAGAAAAATAAAAGCCAGTTTGTCTTCAGCTTGATCATTGTGTAAGTCAGGGAACTCAAATTCCCACCTGCACAAGCACCAGCAACACGGCAAGAACCTCCTGTGGGTTGCAGTCTTAAATGAGCTGAAGTGCTTGTGAAGCCACACACAGAATGTGAAACTGGTGAATGGAAGGAGATCATAAAAACTCTGCCCTTTCTCATCTCAGCAGATAATCATAATCACTTGCTCTTTTTCTATGCAAGAAATAGGCAAAAGGTACCTAATGAACAACTAGAGGGTCATACCAGCATAACCTGCTCTTTCCATCCCTGTGGTCAGCTCAGATTCCTATGGGAATGACCTTACATATACATCAATGTCCCCCTCAAGGAGCCAAGGATCACTTCCCCAGAAGTATTTATCAGACAGGAAACAAAAACAATACCATGAAAAGGACATTTCAGATCCATCTAACAGGCTCTAACCAGCAGGCACAGGCTGTTCATCCATGCACCTGGAAATGGTGCTAAAAAAGCCGAAGAGGGTATGAAACTCCCTCTAAGAAACAAAACTTTGCATTAGGACAATTCAGAACACTGACAAAACAAGTTTGATGCAGTTGAAAGAGCAACCCAATGTTATCTTGCTTTATAGAGCTCACATTTACTTCCTTCCCACTTTCCTTCCCACTCCAAACCAAAGCACTTACCTGAGGTCACTGCTAAACTAACTCAGCCACAGAAAAGTACTTCCCAACCTCAGCAATCAGAAACTGTTACACGAGATTAGGATGTTCCTAAAAGACCTATTTAGGGTTACAGCGGCAGCATCTAATGCACCTAATTCTAAAACACTTTAAAGCGTTCCTGACAGAATTTCTGTAAAAATGAAATCAAAGTCTTAGTTCAGCAACATATAACAAGGAAAATGTACAAAGAATAACAAAGAATTTTTCTCCCTCTAAAGTCTGATCATACACACGTGCCACTGTATCAGCTGCAGTGACATTTCACTGCAATGAGACTTTCACAAGGCATTACAACTTATTATTTTGTGAGACAAGCTACCAACTAAGTTTATGAGCCCTACTGATCATAGAAACAACACAGTGAGAATGAACAGAAGCCCACACCATTCCGGCATCATTCAGTGCTTCTTTAGCAAAGGCCAATCTTGGATTGCAGCTTTGAAAGCTCTGAACGCCAACTTAAGCCAGGTGAACCTGGAGGAAAAGCAGATGGAGCAGAAACACCGCTGAAATGAGAAAGGCAGCACATACCAAAGCACATTGCCGTGAAGAAGAAGGGGGGCCGATTACGAACTCTGAAATGAAGAGACACAGAGCCCGGGAACAATTTAAATTCAGAGCAGCCTCTGTGAAAACGAATGGGAGTCGGTACCGTTGGTTCCGGTCCAGGTCCGCAGCCCCACGAGCGCCCCCGCCCCGGGGCACGGCCGGGCACCTCCGGGGGTCCCCCCGGGCCC
>VXBA01000527.1:105788-154990 GCA_013399895.1 Serilophus lunatus
GGGGCGTCACCGCCCGCGGGCACCGGCAGGGGGCGCCCCCGCCCCGCTGCTGTCCCGGTGAAGTCCCGCCGCGGCGGGGGCTGGGCCGGGGCCGCGCTCGGGGCGCTCATTCGGGTCGTCCCCCCCGCCCCGGGACCACCTCCATACCGCCACCGGCATCCCCGCGCAGGTTTGTTTGTCACGCAGCGTGGCGATCGCCCCCGCGGCGCTGAGACCGGAGCGGCGCGGGGTGAGCGCTCCGCGGTCCCCTCCCGAGGCCACCCCGGTGCCCGCGCAGCGCCGTCCCGGAGGGAGGCGGCGGGTCCGGCCCCGGTGTGCGGGGTCAGCGCTTCGCCCGGCGCGCACACGGCCAAATCCCGGCTGGGGATGGGGGGGCGCGGAGCAGAGGGGATGGCGACGGTGACGGTACCGTGGCGGGTCCCCGGGGGCCGGCCCGAGGGGGCTGAGCCCGTACAAATTGCTGGCAGCCGCACATCGGTTTGTAAGTCTTTTTTTCTTTAATAAAACAATCGGAGGCTGTATCAAAAATTTAGTAAAAAATTAGACTTGAGAGTGCACTGATTTTCTTTTGACTATTAACTATTTCTGGCGCGTTTTTTTTCTCTTATTTTTTTATTTTTTTAAAACTTTTTTTTATCGTTTCCAACAGTGTCTGGGCCAGAGTGCCGGAGTGAGGCCAGCGAGGCCGTTCCTGCACTGCTCCCAAGGAGCAGCCGGGACGGAGAACACACCCCACAGTCGCCAAAACCCCTCCAGGGAGGAGATTTTACTTAAAACCGAACTCCTCCCACCCCTGGCGCTCGCTGGGAAGCAGAGAAGTTGTCATTGTACAGGGCTCGGCTCACCTTACCACGAGCATGCCCTGGAACAGCGCTGCACCCTGCGCTCAGCCATGGGCACCCCAAGCCGGGCTGACCCAACTGACGACTATTTTATGACGCGTGAGAAAAATAGGATTTCTTTGATTAAAAATAAAATAAAAATGATAAAAGAATCAAACCCCGAACCAAGAAGCTGATCCTCTCGAGGAGGGTGAGGCTGGCTGTCCTCACGGGCCCTCCCATAACCAGCCCCGAATCTCCGGAGGGCTCACCTGCAGCACAGCACTGCCCTCCCCCTGCCCAAAAACTACACATCCCAATTTAGGTAAACAGCAGATTAAATGTAAAAACTTAAACCATCAACTTCAGAAAGTCCCTTGAATTTAATTATTTTTAGGCTACCTTTCATGTTACGTCCTGTAGCTAGACACACGTGAATAGAAAAAACAGTACAGTTAGTGTTAAAGGCAAACAGCGGAGACCCAGAGTGCTACCCCAGTGCTGCCTGCTCCTCCCGACCCGTCCCGACCCCCCTCCCTGCCCGCCGCCCCGGCCCCGGCCGAAGCCCAGCCGCCGGGAAGGCATCTTTGAGCCGAGAATTTTTCTTCTATGAATAAAATAAAACCAAAGCTTGTTAGGCAAAAATAAAACAAGTGTCCCCCCAAGTCCCGCGAGCGCTCCGGTGCGGCGGGCGCAGCCGGGGAGAGCCTGCTGGGGAGCGGGCTGGGGTTTTGTGTTCCCGGCTGGCGAGGGGGCTGCCGGCCCACAGACAGCACCGGTGTGGAGCTGGAGGCCCCTTCTCCCCCAAGGGCCTCCCGTTCGTTAAGGGGGGACGTAGGGCGGCGGGGACCTGTACGGGGTCATGTTCTTCGGGCGGGAGCCTTTCCCCTCCATGGGTGCAGTGAAGGGGGGGGGAGGCTGGTAGGGCGGCGCGTTGGGGTCCTCGTCCCGCAGCGGCGTGTACTCCCCGATGGTGTCCTGGTTGAGTGGCGTGGTCTCTGGCATGCTCTGGTTGGGGTACTCCGGTGGGGGCAGCGGGGCTTTCTCCTCCTGGAGTATGAGAGGCATGCTGGAGGAAGGCGGAGGCTTGGAGTCATCCAGCTCGTCAGCGAAGATGATGGGCACGCCTTTCTTTATGAAAGTGGCCTGGTCTTCAATGGTCAGCTTCCCTTTCCTCTTCTTGCGGTAGCAGATCATGGCGATGATGCCGGCCACAAGGAGGATGGCGGCCACCACCACGGCAGGGATGACAGTGTGCAGGTACACGTCATCCTCACTGCTCTTCTCAGGGTCTTTGCCTGCCGCCACTGTCGGTGTCGCCTCTGAGATGACCCTGCCGTCCTTGGTCACAGGGATGAACTGGATGAGCTTGCAGCTGCCGGAGCCAACCACCGACACGTTCAGAGGCTTGAACTCTGGCTGTAGGACATTGGAAAAAGCTGGGCTTGGCCTGCCAGAGTCATCTGCAATTTTTTTGCTCAAAGTCCGAATCTGCTCCCGGGGGCATGGCTCCAGGGGCAGTGTGTTGTTAGTCCACTCTACGACGATGGAGCCTTTGGTGATGTCCTGCACCGTGATGGTGCTGCTGTTTCTGTCGCCGAATGCTAGAGCCAGCTTCTTCACCAGCATGATTTTCTTATGGATGTCGTTCACCACCGCTTTGTGGTCCCCTTCCAGCCTGGCCTTGAATTTCACTGGAGACTTGTCCCCATGTGGGCGTTTATGGACATGGATTTCAAAAGCATCCACAGCAAAGAGCCCGCCCTTGTCAGTGGCGTACATGAAGTACTCATGCTTCCCAACGTGGCTACGGTCTGGCATGCCATACATGAGCTGGCTGGTACTGTTGAACTGCACCCATGAATTCTCCTCGATCATCTGCTGCTCCTTCAGCTTCAAGGTCAGCTGCAGCTTGTCAGTGGTGGTGTCTTCCTTGTCGTAGAAGGTATCTGATGGTATCTTAACTTCAAAGTAAGTGCCCTCCCAGGCGTCCACCCTGTCGATGTGGTTCGTCAGCTTGGGCGGCTCGTTTGGCTCCCAGGGCCGGGGGAGCCCGCTTGCTGTGGTGCGCACACGGGACGGTGGGGACGCTGTTGTCAGCTTGGAGATAGGGGATCTGGTTGTGCCGGGAGGCTTTGTTGGACGGGGCGTTTTGGGCCTTCGAGTAGGCCTTCGTGTCATCGTCGTGGAGGAATCTGTTGTGGATGGCGTGCCTGGCTTCAGAGTGGAGACTCTTGGTTTCTTGGTGGTAGTTGAGGGCGGTGTGATCACCGCTGTGGGCTCCACGTACCCGGGCATTGTGGGGCGAATTGGCACAGAGGCTGTGCCTGTGCCTTCTGCCACCCTGGTCGGCTGGATCGGACCCAGCGTGGGCGTCTGGACAATGGGACCTCTGGTTCTGATGGTGACCGTAGGTTTCCTTGGCAGTGGTATGGGCTCCCGGACAGGGGGTGCTGTTGTCTCCGTGGGAGGTGCGATGGCAGGTGACGTTGGGGTAGGGACGATCCTGGTGGGTGGTTCTTGTGCGGCAGTGGTGGGCGGCCCGATGGCAGTCAAAGGCGTAGGAGTGGCGTTGATTTGCCGCCGCATCCTCTTTGGAAGGTGAGGTTTCTTGTTAGCAATGTGCCAGCCAACAACAGGGTAGCCAAGGCGGGCAGACATGGTTCCCTCCTTAGCTGGAGCCTCCACCTTGCTGATGTTGGGGACACTGTTTTGGCTCAGAGAACATCCCAGTTTCCATGAGAGTAAGGCCCCGTTTTCTACCACCTTCTTTGCATTTCCCGGTCCAGCCATGAAGGCCGACATGTCAAAGAGTCTGTTATTTACAACAGGAACCAACTTCATGTTATGAAGCTCCACCTCTGAGAAGCTTCTCATTCTGTTTAAGAGTTCAATCCTCTGCTTTGGTGTCATTTTTGTTAAGTCGGCATCCAAAATGACAGTCAGGATAGTGACCGGCTCTTCCGAGCCGCACACGAAGGGCGATGTGTCACCCGTGTCTTGGATGGCCACTCGCACCGACTGAGGCTCGTTGTGGTCTTCTTGGTGGACCTCAACGGAGAAGACATTTGTGGTCTGTGGCACGTAGCTCCCATTTGGGAAGTGCTGCAGCGTGGTCACCGAGATGTAGTGGACACCCTTGTCCGTGTCAAGGGGCAGCCCTTCCAGGGAGCTGCTCTCTGCGTTCCAGTGCAACCAAGAAGGCAAGGAGTCCTTCCCAGCTTCGGAGATCTAACAAATGAAAAGAAGAAAACATTTTTAGAAGTACAGAATTAGGATAGGTTCTAGCATATTTAAACTAAAGGATTCAAGAAGCGTAACAACTGCGGAAGGAACATCCTGGCCAGAGCATAGCAGCCTGTGCCTCCTCTTGCACATAGACTGTACACAAGGGGCTTACGGAGCCAAGGGAGATCATAAAGTCCCACAAGGCCCCATTGCCTGCATACACCAGCTCCAGCACCTGCTATGCAACTACCAAGCATAAACGCCTCATTTTCTCCCAGGGCAGACAGGGAGTTTACGTCATGGGGACAGTTACAAAGCTGAGGGTGAAATTATGCTGTATGAAGTTATGCAGAGCCAATTCAACAGCAGCCCTCTTCCCACTCTTTCCTCTCCCAGCCCTGCTGTCTTGCTTCTTTCCTCACTCCATCACATCTTGCAAGCCCACTGCTCCAGCAGATCAGCAGAACATATATTTTCCCCACTAACTTTCAGCTTTATTCCACTGCTCCCAGAACCAGGCTGAGCAAAAGGAGTCAGCAAACTGTGTCTCAGGAGTCCTCAGCCTGACTGGAGAACATCAGCTCTCAACAAGCAGCAGGAAATCTTGAGAGCTGCGCAGTCACTTAGAAGTGGGTGTCCTCCTGCTCTGCCAGAGGAACAGCAGTTGGGGACAAAGGAGGGGAGCAGACCCGATGTAATGGCCAGTTGGGCAGGCAGGGATGCAGCACATGGGCTGGAGCACTGCTGGACATCACACAGGCCAGCATCCAGCTCGGCTTTACCCTCAGGCTTAGTTTTAAATGAAGGATTTCACTTTCATATAATAACTTGCTTCTGCAAGGGAAGGCTTTGTCTCAGACCACAGGCACCTCAGGACTTCAATACATGTCTTTTACTCTGGGGAACTCCTTCCTCCTGCTCTGGGTTGTAGCTGAAGGTGGGTACAAAACCACAAACCCCCCCAGTTCCCAGCAGCTGACATTGGTCTTTCTGCACTACAGCCGATCACGAGGCACAGCAGAGCCGCTCAGGCTGCACAGTGCAAGGGCTGATGCTGCCAGCTCAGTGGGCTGTGACATTTCCCAGGGCTGTAGGTACTCCAGAATGAGTAACCTGAGCTTTGTAACCTCCCAGGCTTGGAGGCGTTCGGCAAGTTCCTGGCTGGGCTTTCCAGAGCTCCATGAAGCATCTCCCCCCAACACTCAGAGGAAAGAAGATGCTTTGTGGCTTATGGAGACACATTCAGTAGCCTGATTGAGGCTCTGGGCTCACTACAGTCAAACACAGAGCCGTGCTCTAGCCCTGCTCCTGAAAGGGTGCTTTGGTTCTCTGCAGCTCTGTAAAGCTCATACATATTTCATAATTTACCCAAATGCAAAGCTGGGCGAGGAGCTTCACAAGGAAACCTGCCTGGCAGGAGTGCTTCTGCATCCAGTAGTGGGTGCAGAGCCAGGGCTGGACTTGCCAGACCACAGGTCCTGCTGGGGAGAGCCCCCAGGACAGACAAGGAGCAATGCTCTGTGCTGCAGGGCTGGACAGACTGTGAGTCCTGGGTGCCTCTCCTGCTCCCTGGCTGCAGGCAGGATTCAGGCAGCACCCATGGTGAGGGTTTCAGCATGTTGAAGGGTCTGCATGTGACACTGTAAGGATAATGTAGGACCCAAAGAGTCTTTTGACAAGAGCAGCACAAGAAAGCTTTTGTGCAAGAGCCACAGAGGGTTTCAGCCATGATCACACAGGCAACACCCTCATTCCTGTCCTCTGCGAAGGATCAGTCCCGCTTTTGGCCAGCCCGGACAAGCTGGAGAGCACATCATGAGACACATGCTGGGTACAATTTATAGAGCAGAGTTTAAAGCTGCTAGCACAGCTTCAGTTAACTCCTCAGCAGTAATATCCCGGAGCAGAGAATTCAGATTCCTGCTTACAACACCTGGAGGAAGCTGTCCCATGGGCCATACACCCCAATAGATCCCACCTGGACTGAGGCACTGAGACGTGAACATCCTTCCACTGGGACTTGCTGTGTGCCCATTTGTCTGGCAGAGAGCAGGGGCTTTTGGCAGGTCTGTAGCTGCATTGCTCTCCCTCCACCTCATGAACACGAGCTGCTTTTAACACAGCCATCCTGAAGGAAAGGCAGCCCTTCAAGCCCTTCACCAGAGCTGGGCACAGGGAGTCTCCCTTCTGCAGAAACAAAGGACCCAATTGTCCTTCCTTGGCATCTCTTCTGCCAAGAGAGAACAAAGGTAGGGTTTGCTCCTGCCTAGCCACAAGAAGGACTGACCTGCCCTTGTGTTCCTTAAAGAAAGTGTCATTTCATCACACCCTCTAAAAACTGAGGTGCCAGGACAGTACCTAGTGCAATCCAGCATTTACAGCAGCAGGAGCTGGATGATGCCACTCTTTGTCCTCTTGTGCCAAAATTAGCCACTAACCTGCCCACTGTGGAGGAGGGAAGGCTGGGCTGGGCGCACATCAGGAACAGAAACATAGGGAGCCAGGACAAAGCCGCAGCGTTATTGAGGCTTATACAATCAAGAAGAATAAAAACTTTAATAGTGAGTGGTTAAATTCACTCTGAATATGTAATTTTAGGCTACATTTGGAACAAATCTTCCCCTTCTGTGCACTCTGCAAAAGCCCTTAATTACAGGATCACATACTCCACACAGCTTTCCTGGGAGCCGGGGTTTTCTGCTGCTCCCCCCTCCCTGGGAACAGTGCATGACTTGAGGAGGAGATGTACAAGCAGCATTATTTTACCTAATCTCCTGTTGCAAGATGATTCTCCCTTCAGTCATGTCTGTTCCTACATCTGACAGCCAAATTCACTTCAGAAAGGCAGCCACATGCAGAAGGTATAGCGAGGGACACATGGGCTAGTCAGTATTCCTGCTCAGAAAACCATTTTTAACCTACAGTTTACATTTAGGGCCCAAGCTAGAAAATGAAACTGCAGCCAGACAGATTCCCACCAAAAACCAGACTCTCCTGAAAAACAAAAACAGGCCGGGCTATCACTGACTGGGTCGACTTGTTCTAGCAGGGAAGCGACAGTTGCAAAACACTTATAAACCCACTTAAACTTGATTTAAAAAGAGCTGAGCTAGTTCAGCTGCATTTAGCCTGTGAGGAGATGTGAACTGTTTCTAAGGGCTCTGCAAGAGGTTATTAAAAAAATTGAATTTATGTGGATTATGCCTATGAAGCCCATGAAGATGCTTGTGCCTCTCCTGGGAAATCTTTGGGAAGGCAACAAGTCACAAGCATTCGATACCTCAGCTCTGCTTTAAACACAACTACTGCCCTGGCAGCAGAATTCATCCATGTTCATGTGGCAAAGGAAGAGCCCAGAAAGATTAGATAATCAAAGCTGTTGTCAGGCTGGATAAAAGTACTTTTTCCTAAACAAATGCTGACCAGTGGAGCCCTTGGTGTGAGTCTGTCCTGGGCACAGTCACTGCTGGGTTCATTGGTGGTGCAAAACTGGGAGCAGGGAGACCTGGACTCTGTTCTAGCAATGTTTTCTTCAAATATTGCTTTGAAGGGTATTTGTTAAGGGTACACATAGTTAATGATTTGGGATCTCCAGTTTTCATGTTAAAAGCTTCTCAGTTTTGTATGTATGCATTAAGTATCAGCCTTAAGCTCTACCATTTCCCTCAAAGGATCTGGTTTCAAAATAACTCTTCCGTTGCTTAATTTTAAAAAAAAGGCTGTCTTTGTTTTCCCATTATTTGAGATAATTGTAAATGAATGCTCTTTGGCTAAAGATTACACAAGCCTGGCAGTGTATTGAAGACCCTTCAAAATAAGCCATGATTGTGATTTTAAATACATACAGTGGTCTGGTGTTTTGAAGACCTTGTTCACAAAATCCTTTCAGATAGACATGGTCTGTTATTTTTAGGCCAGCCAAGAGCAGTCAGTTCATGAAAGAAGATAGCTCAGTTTGATTTGTTTTTTTTTTTTTTTAAACTTGAATCTTAAAGCCCTGTAGCCAACAAGACAAAGATAAGCAAAGGAGCAGTGAGCAAAACTGCTGTCTTGGAGGGAATTCAGGCAAAAACCGCATTCTTGCCTACAATCCTCCAAGCATTTAGTTCTCCTCATGATGAATCCTCCAAAAAGGAGGAGTCTTTTACCAGGAGACAGGTACAGTAGGATCCTGCCACAGATTTCCCTTTGGCACACCACTAAGAAATCTTCCCAGCCCTGGAAATATCTGATGGGATCTCCCCTGTCTGTGCTGCTAGAC
Organism: Serilophus lunatus; assembly: GCA_013399895.1. Taxonomy (NCBI): domain Eukaryota; kingdom Metazoa; phylum Chordata; class Aves; order Passeriformes; family Eurylaimidae; genus Serilophus; species Serilophus lunatus. The sequence continues at coordinate 114,099 of VXBA01000527.1, forward strand.
CTTCCCATGAGCAGCAGCAGCAGCTGAGACTCAGCTTCTTTCCTTTCAAATCAGTCCTAAAAGCCCCCTGACTGCTTTTGGGCAGAGTGAGCATGGACAGTCCTGCAGCTCTGCCAGGTCTCCCACTGCCCCCTTCCCCTCCCTTTGTCCAGCTGCTGCTCAGGGACAGACACTGTGCCAGGGATTTCATCTGGGGTATAATTACCAATGACAGTTTACTGTAGCCAGACTCCTTCAGCATCACCCCAACACACATGGCCAGCAATGAGGAATACCCTGGCTGAGCCTCTCCACCTGAACAGAAGGCGAGCTGAGCTGTGCCCAACCGACTGACCCCGCCAGTGTCACATCAAGTCTGCAGGCTCAGGCTTCTGCAAGCAATTAACCAGCAGGCAGGGGAAGAAAATGGAAATTCAAATGCAATTCAAATGCAAATATAACTGCAGAGAAAGAGTCAAGCCTAAACTGTTTGCCTAAGCCCAAGCTTCATCTTAACCCCCTGCTAATGCTGCAGCACGGGTAGTGTTGGCAGCAGGAGCAACACACAGTCTCAGCCCTGAATCAGATCCATGGGCGGGCAGATTTCAGCTGCCTTGTCCCACACAAGTGGAGGTAGAGTCACTGGTTTCAGTGTTGCTGGAACTGTGGGAAGTGCAATGCTCTGTGGTGCTGGCACAGCCAACATGGAGCCAGAAGTGATGAGAACGCGGGGCCTGCAGGCTCCAGGTCAGCGGATGGAGCGAATCCTTGTTTTGGGAAGCAGGCTTGTGAGTCCATCATGTGCACTCCTCGTCTTACATAGCACCAAGACTGCACTGGTGCCTGCAGGAGTGGGGCCAACTTGTCCAGCCCCAGGCAGGTCCCACAGTGGCAGAGGCTGCTGCACTGAGTCAGGGAATGGGATGGTGCAAGGCAGGAGCTGGACAAAGCTCTGATCACAACAGCTGCCAGAGTTCAACAAGCATTTAGACAACATTCTCAGACAGATGATGTGATTTTTGGGGGTGTTCTGCGCTGGGCCAGGAGTTGGACTCAATGGTCCTCGTGGGTCCCTTCCAACTCTATGAGTCTTGGGCCCCAGGGAATGGCCCTTGCAGGGAGGCTGTATGCCCTTGGGAGATGATGTGTGAAGAAGCCTCCAGTGTTACATCCCCCTCTCCTTTCCTCAAATACAACAGAACTGCAAACTAGAACATCAGACAGGTCGTGTCTAGAAACAAGGCCCAGGAAACAGTGGTATCAAGGAGAGGGGGCACTCCTGTTCACTGGGCACAGCTATGGTGCCACAGCACCAGCACTACGGGAAAGCTCAGGCTGGAGAAAGGAAAGTTGCATGTCCTTGGCACAGGAAGCAGGGAAGAATTACCACATATGCACTTCCCTGCAGAGGGGACTGTGATACCTACCAGGGCTTTTGGGTATCTCCAGCAGACACTGCTGCCCTCAGCTGCTATGTGCCTTAGACAAAAGGTCTAGGAACTCACGGACAAAACCAAGCTGCTCCAGGACATATCACGCAGATGCCTCTGCCCCTGAAAGTCTAAAAACAGCCCAGAGACTTCACTGGCCCTCAGAAGTACGTCAGCCTCAGTGACCCAAGCCTTCATTACCAGCAGGAGCTCACCACCTCTGTTCAGAGGCCGAAAGCTACGAGGGAACAGCTGGTAATTGGTCCTTCCGTTGTGCACAGGTAGGTCAGGATGGTTGAACTAACCCTGCATTTTGCCTGGTCTCAGCCAAAGCCCTGCAAAGCTTTTCCTGCATACACCAAAGCTGTCTCTTTAGAAGAAAAAAAAACAAATCTTTCAGCTCAGAAAACTGAGCTAGGGGAGAACAAGGCTTGCAAAGGCCACATCACCAGTCCAGGTCCTGGACTTCCAAGTTCAAACTTCAGCCTCTGAAGGACCGGGCAGCAAAGCTACTTGCAGCAGCCGCTCTGCTTTCACGGGCTCATGAAAACTCGAAGGAGACATTTACGTGTCTGCCGCCAATCTGCATTTCCCAGCCGTTCAAGGGGCGAGTGACGCCTCACAGGCAGAAAGCAGCCCCCCCCCCTTTGCATAGGGCTGTGCTGTGGACACAGCCTGCCTTCCCCACGAGCTGGGCTTTGTCTGACCAACTTCTTTACGGTCAGTAAAATGGCTCCGCAGCAGCGCAGGCTGAGCAGCTACGCCCAGCTCATGCCACCCTCACATACCCCTGCCATGACGGCTTCTTTTCCAGATGCGCCTCTGTGTTGGCTATAAGGACACTATTCAGCAGCCCACTCTGCCTGGGCAAGGGAACACAACAGCTGTTTCACTGGGAGGTCACTACAAAACATTGAGTGTCCCAAGAAACCCTCCTTTCATCGGTCCATGCAAGCAGCTTGGAAGAATTTGTTTAGCCTTATTGTTGGAGCGGGAAGGCGCAGCCCGCCCGCGCCAGGGCTGGGGTCAGCACTGCCTGCCCACACCCCGCTTTCTCCCTTGTCCGGGGGGCGAGCACAGGGCAGGAAAAGCCTCAAACAGCTTCAAAAAAAAAGTTCAGCCGAGCTCTTCTTTCAGTGCGACTTTTTGTAAGTGAAAGGCCAAAGGGAAGCAAAAATACCACAAAGCAGGAATGCCAAGTGCTGGGGGTTTAGTGCTGCCACCGCACAGCTAACCAGCCCTGGCAATTTATTCCTGCCATCAGCAGATTGCTGGAAAGCTGGCTTTCAAGAGCACGGCAAGGAAAGGCAGACCGGATCCCGCAGTCTCAGGTCTGCTCCTTCACAGAATTCTCATTACTGTCGCATTCCTCTGTCTCCCTGGATGCTCAGAGAAACAACCTGTAAGAGCAGGACAAAACAAGGAACTTCTCAGCCCGTCTGAATAGCCAGTTTATAATTAGATCGAGTCATATTTTCCACTCCTCCAAATTCAGAGCTTGTTACTAAGCCTGCACTGAAAATGCCAAATTCCCTGACTCGGTCTCGCTGCAGGAAAAAGATAAGCATCCCCCTAAATCTCCCCACAGAAATCTTATCAGCTCATCTTATCGCTCAGATTGCAATGTGGCAGCTAAGCAAAGCCCTGCCCAAGTTCTCCTTTGCCTGGACCTGTTCCAGGCACTGCCATTTATCCCTGTGTGCTCCCCTGTAAATAGCAGCTGTTGCTACACCTCCCGGTTAGTTCAAGAAAACCAAGGACCAGAGGGACGAGGTGAAGCTCAAATGCTTTGACACAGAGAGCCTTTTAAGATACCCAACTTGATGACACAGCCCCAAGGGAGCACTCTTTGCTTCTCTTCTTCCTCTGAGAAATGCCACTTTAATAAACTTCACGTTCAGTTAAAGCGCTTTGAAATAAAGATTGTTGCAAGAGGAAAAAAAATAAAAATCAGTATTTTGTGGTTTTCTTCCCTGAAAGCAAGTGTGTCCTGGCACTGCAGGCTGGCTGCTGACATGCAGCCCTTGGCTTCGGGGTTGGAGCAGGGCTGAGGTAACAGTACAGCCCTGACAGCAGATACCCATGTCAGGACTCCTGCAACACAATCTCTGTGGATCTTGCTTATAAATCAAGGTCCCTGACGTCTGAGGAAAGCAAAGATGTTCAATAAAAGCCACTTCAACAGACAGCAAATACAACAATCATTGGAAAATCGGGCTCCTGCTTGGAAAGTTTTGTGGTGGACTTGGCATGCTGGGTTAATGATTGGACTTAATCTAAAATGTCTTTTCCAACCTAAACAATTCAATGAGAACAAGAATCCTTTTTTCCCAGATGGATATCCAGGACTCTGACAACCTCCAAACCTGCTCCATAGCTGCTCTGTGAGTGAATTCAGTTGTTCTAATTACTTTGCCACCAGCTGTTTGCTTATAGTGACAGCTTCTCAGGGCCTCTGCTACATGTTATATCTATCTTCCCAAACAGAAGTGCTGTTGGGACCAGACACTTCAAACCCCAAGATAATTAGGGGCCAGGACACAGCAAGGAATGGTGAGCTCATCTGAACTCCTTGGCATCAGCTACAAACCCACAGCAGACCTGCTCCATAGCATCCATCCCACACCCAACACCACCAGGATGAAGGTAGGTCAGGGGCTTGACATGATCTTCTAGGAAGACCCAGAAAATCTTCCCTGGCCGGGATCTGTCTTGGGAAGCAGTGCACACCAGGAGTTTTTCTCCTTCCAGCATGCTTTATAGATCCATCTTTAAACAACAGCCATTTAACTGAGTGTCTGTATGTACTGTGGGCACATGCACCTGGGGTATCAGACTGCAAGGGTTCAATTCCTTGTGGGTACTGTGCTCTTGTTGGGATATCATATCTCGGCTGGTGGGATGGGTGGAGAGCCAGGCTTACTGCAACAGACCCCATCCCAAGTCATGCACCTCGCCTTACATCCTCTTCTGGGACCTCAACAACTGGAAGCAGCAAAATCTACGGACCTGGATATTTCAGCTGATGGGAAGATGTCCAAACAAAAGCAAAACAGACATGGAAAAGCAAATGATTGTAGGATATATCAAACAAAGTTATTTATAGAAGAGAAAAGGAAGTTTTGATGCTTTTACACAAGGTTCTGGTAAAATTTCATCTAGAGTGTTTTGTATAGCTGTGGTCATGCAAACAAAAGAAAAATAAACTCAAGCTGGAGGAGGTGCAGAAGGCAGCTGCAGAGCTGAGGGGAGGGAAAGAGAGCTTATTTTATGAGAAAGACTAAAGAGGTTGGCTTGTTTAACCTAATAAAATCAAGATGGGGAATATGCCTGTCACCTATAAATACATAAAGGAAGTAAATATTATGAAGGTAGAACTGATTTAAGCGAAAGGGCAGCACATATAAATATTTCTAGCCATCCCTAAATTTAGGCTAGAAGCTGCATTTTTCACCAGAGCAGCCAAATTTTGGAGCAGCTTCAAATGGAAGTGGAAGGAACAGGAAATCCAACTGGTCTTTGACCCAAGCATGATCTGTTTTTCAACAGGACACAGCTGAGAGGTAACAGGTCAGACTCCACACAGTCCTCAGTGGAACCATCACCAATGTCCACAGTTATCCTGTCCCAAACAGCATCTGCCAGGAGCCAGTGGGAACCTGCACACCCTCATACTACCCATCTGCATGGCAAGGGGGTTGTATGACATGAGGAAATTGGGTGTTTTAACCCAAACCTTGTAAAAATATCAATGTTTTGGTGTCAAATGCAGCATAAAAGGCTGCAAGGTGCCTTTTGGGAAGGAACAGCAAGGATTTTTAGTTTCCAAGACACCTTCACACAGCAGGAGAGCAATCTTGCAGCGAGAAGTCTTGCTGTAGTGAGGAAGCTAGAGGACAACATCTGGACTGAGCTGCTGCCAAATTCAACAGCTGGAATACCTGCAAGCTGCAGCTGCCCTTCAGAGGACACAATAATGCCTGACCGAGGCACTTGCTTGGGAACACAAGGCACAGGGGAAAAGAGTTACCATGGCCACCACACCTTGCAGGCAGCTGGCTCTGAGCAACCAGACTCCAAAATTAAGACACACGGTAGGTTTTTTACTTCTTTTCTGTGCAACTTGAGTGCATTAGAATAAACTTGGTTTTGTCCTTAACCATAAAATCTCACCTGTTCTCCAACAGTTTTGGGGGTGGCAGGGAAACACTGGTGATGGTTCCCAGGAGCACATACCTGACTGTGCAGGAGTGCGTGCCTGCAGGGCACTCCTCCACCATGCTGCACATGCCTGGCGTTGTTTCCATCCCACAACCAAGTTTGCAGAGAAAAGTATTTTGTCTACAGATGGCTGGAATCTGCTAACAAGCAGGGAGAGTATCTGAGAAGGAGTTTCAAGCTGATCCCCACCACAATCCTAGAAATAATCTGTGGGAATCATCTAGAAATGAAGCAATCACACCTTGTCCACAAACTCCTGGGTGTTTGAGGACAGAAATGGTAAGCTTTTTATTAAAAAAAAAACAAACCAACAAAAAAAAGGATATTAGAGCCAGTTTATCTAAAATTTAAGGGGACTAAGTACAAGCAACCACATCTTACTATAAACTGATCAGTCTCAAGAGAGCACAGCCCTTATTCTTTCTTAGCAGGGTTTAATTACACCTGTTAGCAAGATTCAGAAATATTACACTTTTACTGCTCTGGCTGAGAAATGCAAGGCAGCCTGAGAAAAAGACCACAGCAATTTGCCCTGAAACTTTCCAGTAAAACAAAAATGCACCCGCACCCAAAACTGCCTATGCAGTTCTCAGTAGCCAGGAATCAAATCCCCACAGCAAAGGTCGGCTGTGCTCCACAGCCAACATGCATTCCCTGCAAGGAGAGCCCTTCCAGAGGCACTTTTAAAATCGATTTCAAGGTGAACAGATGCAACATGTGCTTGGGTAAGCCCAGGGACGAGCATGAAAATCGCTGCCAGCATTTGCTGAACTCCACACAACCAGCAGCTTCTGGTCCTGCTCCAGTCCAGTCCATTCCAGGCTCTCCGGGCATGTTGGTGTTATCTAACATAGCTCACACGAACACAGCAGAGGTATTGTTTGAAGCCATCAGGTGGGGTGGAAATAACCCATCAGGATTTTCCTGCAGCTACTGGAGCTATCAGAGGTGATTTTTGTGCCAGGAAAGGACGACAGAGGAAGCTGTGGTGTTACACAAACACTGACAATAATTCCTGCCATCAAAGCAGCTCTAAGACGACACCAGAACAAGCCACTCAGATGAAAAATCCCAAACCAAAGTTATCCTATTATCTGTAACATGAGATCTTGGGCTCACCACACCTGCCTGGGCACTGGCAGCCCAGTGCTGTGCAGGTACCCTGTGCTCCCAACACCATCTGTGGGTAAAGCTGGGCAGGGACCTCAGCCGTGGTCAACGCAACGTCACGGAGACCAGCCCAGCCCCTTCCCTGACTCCTCTGGCCAGGAGCTCAGCCACCACCCTCTTCCCTGTCTGACCTTCTATCAGTAACAGCTGCATTCTTCAGATTTTCTGCCCACCCAGCACACTCTCTGGAGCCAGCAGGACCACATAGCAGGACTGGGATAACTGTGTGACAGTGCACACAGCTACACCAAATCTGCCTTCAAGCAGAGGTCGAGATGTCAGACTTGCTCCTGACTTGCTCTCCATGTCCCTCTGATCTTCCGAGACACACCAGAAGTTTTTTATAATGCTTTCTAAAAATGGATTTTTAAAACTATTTTTCAATTTTGCTCTTTGGAAGGTAATTCTGTTTTTTTAAGAACAGAATTTTCCACATGTGCCAAGCAAACCCTCCCAGAAGAGGACCTATGATGAACACATCTCTGTTCAGCTGTGTCCTTACCCTCCTTATCCCTTTTTCTGCACTCAGCACTGATTCCAAAACTCAGCTTTCAGGTGCCTGCAGTGCCAGTGGTGTGATGTTGAGTGAGATTAGGGGAAAGGCTCCCATCTTTCCCAAGAAGACCTAGGGCTGAGGTCAGGACTGATTGTGTCACAGGCACCCCAGAGCCCTGCTGGCAGGACAGGGTCTGTTTGTCTGGTAATATTTTGTTACCACAGTGAAGCAAATCCCCAAGCCTTGAGCAGCAATACCAGGGAATCCATAGCTCCCCAAATCCTGAGGTAGTATCTCCTCTCAAACATGCTCATCACTCCAGGGCCACAACATCTCATAAATACAGCCAATAAGCCCCATTAGTCATCTCTGACAAGTCTCCTCTCTTTGTTACAGGAAAAAAATAAGAACTTTGCAATGAGGTGAGACTTCAATATTTTAATAAAAATCCTTCTCCTGTAGCCCTACAAAACCTGCTTCCCAGCCATCCTCATGACTCATCCCATTAGTGGGGCGACTCACTCGACTCGTGCACGAATGTAACTGAAAATGAGCCCTCAAGGAACGGCATTTCTCACCTGGACAACTTCTCCATTGGAAGAAATTAAATCTGTGGGGATGGAGACTCGGAAGTAGCGCCCCACCACCGCAGAGCTGTCTGGGATGCCCACCACAGCCGGCACAGTGTCCCGGAGGTCCGAGAGCACCGAGTGCATGGAGGCCTCCAGCTGGTTTTCCCAGTCCCGAACCACTTCTGCCGGCTCGCTGGGCCAGTGGCAGTGAGCAGAGGCTGCCAGAAGCAGCACGGGGAGCCAAGTCCTCCCCAGGAAAGGGGGCTGCAGTAGGCATCCAACAGTCATTCTTCCCGGCGGCCTCAGCAACGGTGCTCCAGCCGGAAAGGGGATCACGGGGAATCTGCAGGCACTGCAGCACAGCCAGGGAATCCACCAGGCCTTCACAGCAGCCTCATCCTAGGAGTCCTGGGAACCTGGTTAGACAGAGGAGACCCAATCAGCACATGAATTATGATACTCAAGCCAGCCAACTCACGGTATTGTGTTTAGACTTGGTTTGGGGGCCAGGAATATACACCCCCAAATCAGACTGGAGCGAGCTATGTGCACATCTTGCTCCGAGCTGTCCTCCAGCTCCCTCCTGCTCGCACAGCTCACCCGACCCTCACTCTGCCAAGACATCTCCAGCTCTCCCTCCCTTCCTTCTTTTTTCACTTGCTCTCTGCCGTCCCCACCCTCTCTGGTCCCCTGGATCACAGATCTTTCTCTCCTCTGCTGCTTTGCTACATTATTTCCTTCCCTTCCTTTGCTGCCTCTCCCTCCAGATCACATTCAGCCAGGGCACATTCAGTCATGTGCTCTGTACTACCAAGTTCCTCTTGACAGCCTGCTCACAGACCAGTGGATTCATGGAACAGGACAAAATTGTTTGAGACCCAGAGGAAGCTGTACTGCCCACTCTGGTACCCTGGTCTGCAGGCAGCACAGCCCTCAGTATCTGATCTGCAGTAACCAGCAGGAGGGTGGGCTATGAAGGATAGGACACACACAGACTGTGCAGGTGTTGCTCAGTCCCAGGAGCACATGGGTCTGGGTTCCCTCAGGCCAGGCACTCATGCCTTGAAACAACTCCTTTTTTCCAGGCTGGAGACAGAAGTGGCTCCATATTCCCAGAGCAAACCAGCCAACTTCTAACCACTGGCTCCCAGTCCTCTGTGATTTATTTTATCCTGTTCCGCCTGGGCTGCGTGATGCACATCAGGCCATCCCAAGAGACCCTGGAGCCAGATCGTGTGGGAAGGGAAATCCCACTGCTTCTTGCCCTTGCAGAGCTCCCAGAGCAGTGTGACAGGACCCAGCTGACCCACTGTGCTGTTGGCAGAGTGTATTGCCCTCCACGGGCTTGCAGAAGCAGAGAGTCTGCCCATGCAGGCACCTGAGCCCCAGGCTACCACAGCAGGTTCTAGGAATAACAGGAGAGATAAGATGTGGTTGCTCACCTAAATCCTGCACCCTAGAGAAGCTGAGAGGCAGCGTGCAAGGACCTGCACATCCACACCCTTCAGTGGGGCTTTCACAACAAACCCCCACATGCAGAGGGGCTGACACCTCCCATCCTGAGGTAACGGGCCCAGGACACTGCTGGAGCTGGCAAAGAGGCTGCAGGTAGCAGGAATTGTGAGATGAACGCAACAACCTCTGGCTACAGCAGCCACGAGGCAGATATCTGACCTGACCACTGCCAGTTGTGGAAAACCTGTCTCAAGTGAAAGGCAGAAGAGACAGCAGAGGCAGAATAAGATTGCTGGGAACCACAAGACAAATGAGAGGGTGGCTGGTGTGACAGCCAGTGCCACAAGAAAGCCCACTCCCCGTTGTGTTTGTGCTTCCAACTCTCTGAGCTGACTGGGATGGGAATACATCAGACAAAACAACAGGGAAGCCAAGGCCAGGCTCTTCCCAAAGGCAACTGAGCATGTGGTGGCATTCGCCCAGTCAGGTCCCTGAGCTGCTTCTCCAGAATTTATCACCATGAAGTGGCCTAGAGGGCACATCTCTCCTACCAGCTCCCTGTGTGGTCAGAGAAGGATCTGACACACATCAGTTGATTTGGGATGAATCTAGAGTCATCCCAGCAGGCAGACAACTACCACAGAAGATTTCTGGTGGAGAATATCCAACAGCTCACGTGCATGAGCTACAGAGATGGAGCAGACACACCTGCAAGATATCCTGAGGAGACCACTGATCATTACAGCAGGAAATCAGGGGACTCTTATCCCTGAACAGTGCCTTAAAAAATAGGGACAACCACCCTTACCCTCCATGGAGCCTGGAGCATGGGCACTGCAGTGATGACACCTTGTCCACAAGCTACTTCTCCTGTAGCCTGCTTGTTGGAAAGTCCTGATGTGTATGGCAAGTATGGGCAGGATCAGAGACTTGTAGCCAGGGGAGGAATGTGGCAGCAGCCAAGATGCTATCAAGGAAATGTGGCTGCCTCCCACTGCTGCACTGAGCATCCACACCTGAGCAGAGAAGAAACACCCCAGACAGACTGACACCCAGCCTACAACCATATAGAGCTGTAAATTTGCCTGCAGAGGTTCAGCATCACATCTTCATGTCAGACCCAGACCCTGCACTTGCCCTGTCACACTGCCATGGAGCTTGTGCAGGAATGTGGTACAGCTCTGTGTTGACCAGCCAAATGACGTGGTCTGGCCTGAGGTATTTTTGTTGGAGAAGGAGCATTCAGGCAGAAAGGAGCTGGTTCTTGATATCTGTGGCGAGCAGCAGAGGAAGATGAAGTCACCACCTATTTCAGAAACACTTACTGGAGCAGGCTACAAACACTGCCCAGTGTGCCCCTTAGCCCAGCAACTGGCCATGAAGTGCTCATGTGACACTAGCAGGTTGCAAAATTCAAAGTTTCATTTTAGGAGAACTACAGAAGAACTGGCTCAGCGCACAGAAGCGAAGCACGCAGGAGGTATAGGAGGAATTCAGCAGCTGATAACAAAGAACAAACAGAAGAGCTGAGAACAAACTTGTACCATCAAAAAAAAAAAATCATCTCGGTGCAGCTTCACCTCACCACACAATGGACAGAAGCTGAAACACTGCCAATCTCTCACAGTGTGTGCTGAGGAGGAACGGCAGCGTGGTTCCAATAATCCGTAGAAGGCATTTTTGTGCTGAGGTCCACAAGGACTTTTGCTGCAAGGCGGAATGCTTTTTGGGATAGGAGGTCCCCTGCCTAAGGCTAGTAGTCCTGCTTTGCAAATCCACTGGCCACCAGCACTGCAGGTCTGGATGCAGCTGCAGAACAAAGCATTACCTGCAGGGAGGCTGAACAAGCACCTGGGGATCTGCCTGGTGCCTCTGTTGAGAGCCTACATTGCATCACATGTGCCATACATATCATACATATTATAGGGCACTACTACAAGCACAACCCTGACTTGCTTGTTTGAGACATCACCCAGTTGTATGTGGAAAGAGTCAGTGTTCTGGGTCACTGTCCGGAGGTACAGAGCTGGAGCTCTCTGGAAGCAAAAACCTCAATGCTTCAGTTTCCCATAAGCTCAAAACACGGTCAAAACTCAAATACAGATGGAATTTTGTGGGTGCTTTTCTGCTGATCTCAGAAGCATCAGGCCATAGAGCTGACTGACTCAGACAGCACTTTCCAGTTACAAGGGAAGACTAGACCACCCCAGCTCGTCCACATAGCACCGTGCTCCTCCTTCCAGCAGGATCTGCACTGCCCAGTTTCACAGAACAAAGACAAAGGTTCAGGTTAATCCTGAATTTCAGGATGTTTTGTTCTGTCTGATCTTCTGAAAGAACTGACTTTCTCTTTATTCTCCTGCTTCTGAGAGAGCTCTTTTGGTCTCCAGTTTGAGCCTCCAGAGCATTGGATGAAACATCAAAGTCAGTGTCGACATCTGCTTCAGTCCTAGTGCTCGGTGCATGTGCCAAGGTTTAGTCCTGATCTCCAGTGCCAACCCCCCCATTCCAGAGCCACGGAACTGGGCCTGATTGGTGAAGTTATGTTGATATGATCCTGCACTTGATATGATGCTGACTTGTCAAGGCAAAGCTGTAGCTCCTTCTCCGTGCAGCTACAAGGTCCACTGACATGGTAAGGACATGCAGTACCCTCATTATCCAGGAATGCTGAACAACGCAGGGAGAAGATGGGACTGAAAGGAAGGACTGAGAGGAGGACAAAGTAGCTACTCCCGGCCACACATCTACCCAGAGACCTTTCCTTCTGGTCACTGCAGAACCAGGAGCACGGGGCTAGGAGAAGCATTCCAGCTGAAGGAGTGTGGCTGCCCTAGAAATCATTTTTCCTCTGTGGCCGATTACAGCATCACTTCAGCAAGAACCAGTGAAAGTGAAGTCTCCCTCCAGCTGTGTCTAATCCAATTGCTCAAGCACACAATCACATCACTGGGCCATGGTAATTAATCACCACCAGCATATTAATGCCAGAGTTGAGCACGCAGAAATCTCAAGTAACTGCCGTGCAATTCTTGACTCCAGTTAAGAAGGTATTTAGGAGTTAGGAGGAATCCCACTTACCTGATTGCTTATTTACCAATATCCTCATTAAAAAAAGCATTAAACAAGTGGCCTTTCTCTAAGGAAGCAAACTCAGACTTGGCTAAAAAGAGCAGGCACAACTTTCCAGAGCAGAGCTGTTGTCTCTGCAAAGATCTCCCGTGCGTGTTTCCACAGGAGGATCTCTGGGCAAGTCCCGTCAGCTACCGCGCGCCTGCGTGTCAGGGCAGCGAGCAGCAGGAATGATGAAATCCAGAGTCCCCGGCCAGGCACACAAAGATGGCACTCTGCCGGACATGGCCCTGGGTCCAAAACATGACAGCAGGCACCCCTGGTGCCAGCCAGGCAGCACAGTCCACGCAGAGGTGGCTGGTGCTCCGTGTACGGCTGTGCTGTGCTGTGGGAGACTGGGAAGTGGGGCAGGAAGGAGAAACAGCTTGGAGGCAGCAGGTCTGGGCAGAGCCGCCCATCACCAAGTTATGTGCTAACAGATACAGTCTCGTCAAGACCAAGAGCATGTTAGCCCGAGACATCACATGGACAAAGAACACTCTGGAGCGTGAAATTTAGGAAACAGTAAGAGTTTTTGTGCCTGCCCCGCTCCGGACGTACCCCGAAACAAAGGCAGCAGTCCCTGCAACAGCCTATGTTATAGGCTGTGGGAACTTCTGCAAATGGCCTCAGCCACGCAGACTCACAGATCCAGGCTCCAGAAAATGCTGCATCCAGGATGAGTTATGGAAAGGGATGTACAGGCCAACAGATACGGTCACACACAGCCTAAGGACACACAGCCGCCAGGGAACAGGCCAGGTGGAGAAGATTTGCTGCTAGATTCACTCCTCACTCTGCAGTGGCAGCATCCTGTCCCTTGTTATTAACCAGGCCATCTGTGGGGATGGTGGCCCTACACCAAGACTAAATGTCTCACTAAAAGGCAAATTCATGTACAAGTTCCTGGCTTAATGCTGCACTCACAGCTGCCTGCTCATAGTCATGTGTGCACCAAAACAAAAGCAGCAGAGGTCAGACTGCAAGAGAAATGTGCCTGAGAGGGAAGCTCTACATCAGTGCTCCCGAGGCTCCAGGAGCCCCTTCCACTTTCTGTCCTCCACCCACCAGCCATCAAGAGGTGGTCATCCCAGACACCATCAGCCCAGGACATACCAACCAAGGCATACGCAATTTTTCACCCAAAAACTGCATTTCAGCAGATTCTATTGCAGCTGTGCCCACTGTGTATTGTCACCACATTAAAAGCCCAACAGAAATGACACCCACCCCAAAGGACATATGCACAAAACCGCTTTTTTCAGCCTTGCCCCTTTCTTGTACTTCTGCACTGCTCGTCTCCAGCACATCTGGTGTCAGTAACACGAAACCCTGACAGTGAAAAACAATTCAGGGGAAAAAAACAAACCCAAACAAACGCAAAACAGCCGTGCTAAAAATGCGTGCTGGGCAGGGAAACAAGCATCACCCTCCCACTGAGGGGGAACTCGGCTGTGAACTGTCACCAACTTGTTGCTTTCAAGTCCCACAGGCAGCTTCGTGATGCTTGTGCGGGAAGTGGTCACAGCCATCGACACCTCACAGTGGTTTTTATTCTGCTAGAGCAAGCAGTGAGGTATTTAACTTTCCTGTAGCTGACAGGAAGCTTTCTGCTACCTTCCATTACCTTTTGCTTGAAAACTACACCTCTGAGAAAGCAAGAAAATATGCAAAAAGCATAATTTTCCTTTTGCTGTCGGTACTGAGTCTGTTTGTCTAGAAGCTGGTCTACTATACTGCCCTTCCCAGCTGGGGACTCTGCTCCCAGGAAGACTTCTTTCCCTGGAAGACGTAAGCACTGAGGACATGCTCTTGGTAGCCCTCCACAGCAAGAGCTGTGCAGGGGAGCAAGCAGCCCCAAAATCCCTCAGGCAGGGGCACTCCTGCAGAGGTGCATGCGAGGGACACTGCAGAGCAGCAGCTTAAAGGACATCAGATCCCTTTTGCCAGCTGGACATAGAGGGTGTTTTTTCTTCCCTGCAAGGTGAAGTGATAAGACTTGTTCTGGAGGCACCACCTTCCCCAGCCTCCTGCAGCCCTGGAGAAGCAGGAGGGGCAAGTATGGTACCCACAAGTGCCTCTCAACTATGCACTTGCACTACGACCTGACAAATCTTCTGGAAGACCATCCAGATGTCCCTCTTCTTGTCCATCCTGCTTCAGAGGTCCCTTGCAGCCTGTGTGTGCTACTTGTTCTTGTGCTCAAGCCATGCCTGAAGTGTCCAGCTGTGCCTGACCAGCAGCAGTGACTGCCAGCTGCAAATTTTGGCCAGGCATCACTTCTGACTCTTTGACAAAAGTTTCAGCAACCACAATCAATCCCTTCTTCCACTTCATTATTCCCAGACAGCCAACTCAGATCATATCTTCAAGCGCATTCAGTTGAAAGGAAACTCAGATATTATCTTCTCAAGTATTTAGAAGGCCTCAGAGATCATTTTTCCCCTGTAACTACAAACATCACAGCCAGGTAGAACTGCCACTGCTTGCTGCCAGCAGCCAGGAAAAATAGAATATAAACAGCCACAAACAAACCAAAGCAGGGGGACAGCTTTACCAGTGCCATCCCACACCTCTGACATCCTGTGAGCAGACCCCATCTCAAGGGAGGGCTGGCAGAGAAAAGCAATGGGAATCAAAGATATGAAATGGATCCTTCCTGGAGGAAGCTGGGAGAGAACAAAGTGGGATGCACTGGGGCACGAGGGAGGTGGGGAACAAGAGTCCACACTCTCCTCTAACAAAAGGACCAGGAGCCAAACAGGCTCAGACCCAGACAAAATGGGTTTTCTCAAGGACCCAATGGCGTTGTGAACATGAATGTTAAAACCTCACGTGGGTTTTAAAAAAAAAAAAAGGGGGTGGGACAGGGCAATTTTAAAGGCAGAGTTACCAAGGCAGCATTTCTGGCTCAAGAGCACTTGATCCCAGGACAATATTCAGGGAAATGATGACTCGCATTCCTCTCCAGGCATCTTCTCCCAGCTGTTACTGCAAAGGGCATATAGGCTAAATATACAGCTGCAGCAGGGCAGAGCAAGGGTCTGCCTGCCTCAGGGCATGCTCTGTAACACGGCTTTGGCTTCACTTGGGTTTCCAGTGTGCAGCCAGCCAAAGCAAGCCTCTAAAAACTCTGCTTATAACTCCTGGTTTTGTCTGAAAATAGAGCAAGAGCGTGTCAAAACTCTAATATTTAATTCTCTGTTTGAGGGAATGTAGGCTAAAGCTAGTACTAAAATCCACAGGAAATTAAACTACAAAAGTTTATTAAAAAAAAAGATGGGACTAAGATCTCCTTCCATATAAATGCATCTTTTGAAGATAAACACAACAGATGTGTGTGTGTGTACAGATATACACACACAAATGCTTTTTAAGTTTCCAAGATTTAGCAAAAAACAGAACTCAAGACTCCAATATAAAATAGGGATTTTTCACTTCAACTTTCTGTCTTGTAAGGAAAGTTTTTTATCATGCTGAATTTACTTGACATTTATTCTGCAATGAAGACCGTGGTGTTACAAAAAAACATTTCAGCAGAAGCCATTCCACGGGAGAGCTGGGACAGAGGACACTGGGATGGCAGCTGAGGCACCTGGTGACAAGGCAAGAAAGCACATGAACACAAGAAGCAAAATACAAGATGTCACTTTTTAAATGCAAGGACTAGGAGGCATTGGAGCCTGATCTTGTGTTCCTGAGCAGGCAGGTTGTTCCCCAGCAAGCGCCAAAGGACATGTGCAGGAGCAGCTGGTGTGACAGTCACCACTGTGTGTCCTGTCCCCTGGTATCACTCACCATCCACCAGCTGTTCCAAGGCTAATTCACACCCGTTAATGACCTTTGATAGAAGTCACTGAGATGGAAAGTGGGTTTCTATCAAAGAGCAGGTTTCTGCTGCTTCAGAAACAGGTTTAAACCAAGCCACCATCACAGGTGATCACAGCCTTTCCTCTACCCACACTCCAAAGGGACAAAGTCATCCACAAGCCTCCAGCAGCACCTGAAATCTCAGCCTGGAAAAACACTGCCCCCCCTAAGCTGCTCAGCTGTGCAATGCAGGAGATGTTCTCTACAGCTGTAGTCATGAGCAGCAAAACCAATGAGGCTAAAAAGATTTACATCTCTTGCTTGATTTCTTAATCGAATTAAAAGCTGAACAAAACCCTTTATGAGGCTTCAGAGAATCCACATGGAACAGAAACAATGAATATCCTAATAGGAGAGGAAGCTTCCACTGGACATTTCATCTTATTAAGTCCACACAAAAAGAGAAAGACACTGAGGGATAAACTCAGGTTCAGCAAGGCAAGAAATCTGGAATTTCTGCCAGTTTGGCTTTCAGAGCACATTACATGGGTCACACAGAGGACGTAGGTGAGCTTTGGCATGGTTTTTTAGCCAAAACTCTCCAGTCTACCTGCTGCCTATTTTTTACTTTCATTTCAATAAAGAAGATAGAAAGCTCCTTCTGTCAAATTAGCAAGCAGGAGCTGAGAGGGGTGCAGAACACACTGACAGGCAGCGCAGTGCTGCAAATCACTTTCTTAGGGAGTCTGATCAAACTTCCAAATCCTGTTCTGAAGGAAACACTTCTGAGGCTGAATTCATCTCTGGCCATACAACTGAGCCTGGCCAGAGGGCTTGTGGCAGGACCTTCACCCATGCTTTGACATGTTTTTTTCATCACTAGAACAGCATTTGGGCTCCCCTAGGACATCCTGGCACCCACTAGCAAAGTATTAGCTTTGATGGTACTGAAGCAGGAGCACCTGAGTGTGGGCAGCTTAGACAGGGGATCCTCCAGTGCCAGGAACACACAGCCCAAGGACTGTGAGTACCTAACCCAAAACTGAAAAGAAGAAAGCCTTGGTGGAGGTTTCATATTCCAGAGTCACCTCAAAATGCTGTTTGGCTGGAGTGCGTTGCGGAGACGCAGCCACATTCCAAGGGTTTGTAATCACCTTCTGGGTATTCCACAAAATTCCTCAGATAATGAAATATTTTGAGCAGGTCCTTGAAAGTGTTCAAGCACCATAATTTCCTATAGGTTGATGTCACAGCACCAGGGTTGAAGCACTAAGCACAGGAATGGAAGACAAGGCTTCGACTCTCTCCCCTACCTGCTGCTGCTACCAAGGGGAGGCAAAGCACAAGCAGCTGACATTAAGCTGAGACAGGAACCAAGGGAAGCAGCACCAACAAAAAGCCATTTTCAGCACTCCAGTTGTGTATGCAGCAGTATTTATGTTCTTTGTGGCAGCGTAACTAAGGGCAGGCACATTCTGTTTAGAAACATCCCGCTGTTCCATCGGCTTTACCACCCCACCCTGCAACTCCAAGCCAAGGCATTAAGATTCAACTTTATGGAGTTGCTCAGCCCTAATTTATTACTCAGCTAGCAAGACTGCCATAGCTCTTCATTTAAATACATTTACCCCCCAGTGACTGATGCAGAGCAGCCAGGGCACCAGCCGTGGACCTCCAACTTTTAATGTTTCTCATGAAAACTATTCTAAACACTTCTTGGCAGAATGAGACAGAAATGTTCCAACTTTAGCCATCAACCATAAAATGGGAAAGTTGCAAAATGCAGCAGCATTGCTCCTATGTCACAGAAGCAGAGAAAGCTTCTGGAGGAGGAATGAACTCCCTGAGGATCAGCAGCTTCCAGCCGGGCAACACATTCCCTAAAATCTGCAGAAATTCAGGAGTCACGAAAAGCCATCAATTGAATAACCTCTTTCTGCAAGTGCATATTTTTAGAGGTGGCTTTTCCTCTTCCTGGGGACCAGGACCAAAAGGGCTGGACTGCACCAGTGACACTGTTTGCTCTTCACAGTCACCTCTGGCCCGAGCTGGCCTTCACATAGTAAGTCCAAAAGGATCAGATCTCAAACAGCACAAGCTTATCAAGGCAGAAAGACAGTGCATGGCTTCACAGGTCCATCTGCTTCCCAACTGCTCTGGTGCAGGAAGACTGATTTAAATTGAAAAGCAAAGATGAGCACCTCAAAAGACCAGACACTAAAAGAGTCTGCATGGCATTCCAGCTGCATTAATCTCACTGCATTGTATTTGAGCTAAATTATCTTGTTTACCAGCAGTCTATAATTAAAAAATAACCCCTTCATCTGGTTTTGACCATGGCCTCAGTGGCTTCAACCAGGAGAAGGGAAGACTGGAGCTGCACATCACAGGTCCACCAATGCAGAGATAGCTCCAGCTTTCCTCCCCACCCTGCTCTGGAATGAAAAAATCAAGAGACAGGTTCAATTATTTCAAGGCGAGACCAGACTTCTTCACTGTAATGAGTATCAGTGGGATTTAGGCTTTTTATTTAAACACTAACACTCTGCCCCATCCATGTGGATACAGGATGAATTCAGCCACAGTGCTCAAGCTCATTCCTTACACCAGGAATCATGCACTGAAGATCATGGCCAAAAAGGGCTAGATTGACTAAATACTGTGCAGAATAACCTGCTCCTCTGTGAGCAGTCAAAGAAGTTCCAAGGGTTGCTCCAAGCAACCCCCCTGCAGCAATTCCAACACAAACATCCCGTCATTCCCTGAACCCAAATTTCACAAATAGGAAAGTCCAAAGGACTTAAAAATAGGATCAAGCTGTCCTGCTCAGCCACCAGACAAGTTATTTAAAACTAGGACCCAAGGACAAACTGGGTAAAGAGCAATCACAGGAAAAAGGAGAGGCAGAGAGACTGCAAGGACAAGACAAGGAAAACTCGTGTTTTTCTTCCATAAGCAGCCACAGAGCCTGTGTAGTGTAACTCATTTGCAACAGTTAACTAGCTGGCATGGTATCTGGTATCAGATCTCAAAAAATGCTCCTGAGGTTTAGCCACAGCAGAAAAATCCAGTAATTTTCCCCTTCTCCATCTTGT
This sequence comes from Serilophus lunatus, assembly GCA_013399895.1. Classification (NCBI taxonomy): domain Eukaryota; kingdom Metazoa; phylum Chordata; class Aves; order Passeriformes; family Eurylaimidae; genus Serilophus; species Serilophus lunatus. The sequence goes on from VXBA01000527.1 coordinate 133,438, forward strand.
ACAGGTCAAAGATATTGGAAGCAAAACCTTCCTGTTTACGAGGAAAAACCCCCAAATTACAGTGTATTCCAAGTAGTGTGAGCACAAGCTGCATCCCTCTGTTTTCACGTGCCAGACCAAAGCCTGTGCCCCGCCTTCCCAGCATACTGACACTGTGTCCCCCAGAGTCCTAGGCTGACAATCCACATGGCTCTGAAGGGACAGCAACATGGACTCACAGCTGCACTTGGACATGGAAGATGGCAATAGCTGTGGCAAACTGCAGTGGGCAGATTACAACAGGAATTTAAAGTTACAAAGGGACAAAAAATGGAATAAGATGGGACAGATTCTGTATCAACTTCTTCCCCAGTGCAAAGAAACACAGTGGAGCATGGGATGACTCCTTCCAAAAGAATCCCAAGAATGGGGGCAAAGTCATCAGAATTCCAATGTATGCCCCAGGAAAACAGAGTCAGATGCCACTCTGAGGCAACAAGGAAAATTAAACCAGCACTCAGCTGGGTTTTGTAATAGTTTGAGCCTCTCCAAGTCAAGCATCATTTCTTCTTGCTCAACACACATGAATTGGACACCCAAAACCCACTCTCCCCTTCTTCCCCTTCTGCACTTCTTTGCCAGGTTAGGGGTACTCTGTGCAATCCTTTGTGCTATCTCATGTCCCTATTTCCACTACTTGGAGCTCTGCTCCCACAGAACCATCCTCTCTGCCTTGGGGCACCCAGAGCAGAGCCCAGCCCTAGGCACAGCCTGTGCTGACCTCGGGAAAGAAACGACAACAACCAACTTCACAGCCCAGGAGCCACCCACAACAGTTCTAAGTGTTCCCGAGACCGTAAAACAGCAGACAAATGCATTTGTCCTTAATCACTCAGCATTTTCTNCGGCTCAGCACTCGCCTGACCTTCATTACTAATGCGATGCCCAAATCCCGGTAATCAGTCTGAGGGCATCCCGTTACCAGCACCCACTGGACTATCCTCGCTTCTCACAGTCACATTACTACGGCTGCTCTGATACCCCAGTGCGTCTGCAACACCTCCCAGGAAAACCTGCGTGCTCACTGCTATCAAACAGCACAGGAGAACACAAGCAGTTTAGCGAGAGCATAAGGGCTCTATGGAGAGAGATGCTCAAGCACGGCAGGAAAAAAAAAGTCTTTTTGTTGCAGAGAGGCCGAGAAGCTCTGAAGGTGTGTTCAGCCTGCCTTCGCTCTACAGAGCTGCTGCAGATGTGGGGACACAATCAAACTGCTTATCACAGTATGTCCCATTCAGGCTCCAGAGCGGGAGAGCAATTCCAATCCCCAGGTGGCAAGCACAGCAATTAGGTACCCAATGACGTACACCAAAGCCTTGCTTCTGTTAACTTCAAACGGTTACATAGCACTTCCTTGGCTCACTGTCACTAAAAGACTGCAGGTTCAGGGAGGAGCTCAGGTCAGTCCTGCAGGATGTAGCTGCGCCTTTGGAAGATGAAGAATGGTCCAGATGTGGGCAAGGGACGAGTCACTCAGCTGAGCCAGTTACAAAGCCTGGTCACAACCACCATTTCCCTACCTGGAGGGACTAGGCTTGAAGTTTAACAAAAACCCAACAGTTACACCACAGCCAGGATCTCCACAACAGCCCACCTCTGAAGAGCAACTCTGGATTAGGACTCGAGCCTCTTCTGAGCTTTGTAACAGGTCGTAGTGGAAAAATGTGGTTTTAGCAGCTTAGTCCATCCCTCATAAAGCAGAGATGCTATGCCAAAAATAACCTGGCTTACTAGTTACAGTCACAAAGCACTTGCTTAGCAGCTCTCTAACCAGGGACCACAACACTGTCCACACCATAGCATCATTCCAGTCAACTGTTCAGACCAAACAAACCCAGGTTACAGAACTGAGACACGTTCCACAGAAAAAAAAAGAAAAAAAAAAAAGGAAAAAAAAAGCTTCCAGAGATAACAGTGGTGCCTCCCACTGCAGGGCAGCAGCAGCCAGTCTGCCCCCCAGTTATTCCTCAAGACCTCATGCCAGCCAGAAACCTTGCTCATTACTGCAAGCTGAGCCTAAGCCCACCTCTCCCAACAGTGTATGATGCTGCTCTTGGTAACACAGGCAGTATCTGAAACCTCAAGGTTGCAAACAACGAGTCTAAAAGTCAGAGTACCTGAGAATTAAGGCTGTCCGTGAGTTGGTCACAGCAAGCATCACAGTACACTCCTTTTTCTCCACGCCTCCTCCAGCTTGTTTTCTGCCTTTGAGACCAGCGAGCCCATCATCCATCCATGGCTGTCAGCAAAGAGCCCAGGAAAGATTGGATCCTGCTCCCAGCGCTGGGATGGTGGCAGTGGCAGCACCTCCCTCCCACTCCCAGCAATGATTCAGTCCCGGACTGGAGGAGGTCCTGGAGGGACAGGATCCGTGAAAACCAGTCTACAAAGCACCGGTGGAACCGGGAGCCTTTCAGACGCCTGAAACCCGATAAGATCCATAAGATACGGGACATTTTGCTGGAAGAAGAGATGGCACATCCTTTGCAATCAGAGCCCGGGGCTGCCAACCTTCCATCCAGCCTTTGTGCCAACTCAAGCACCTCTCTATGCAAGCAGTTAGGGGCTGTTTGGCTTTTAAATACCGACAAAGTAAAACTTTTAAAAAAAGCCTTTAACTCTTAGAAAAAGCTTAACTGCTTTTACAGAAAAGCTAAAACGAAGCCTGAGGCAGGGACACGGCCTGGGAAATTCATGGGAAATTCCAGTGCGAGCAGTTAAGTTCCAGGGTTAAACTCGACTCCAGTGTCAGTCCCTGTGGCAGTGACGTGACCGGTGTCACCCAGACTGTCACCGCCGCTCCACGCAGCCCCGCGGAGGCAAAACTGCCGCAGCAGCTAAAGCAGCCCACCCCAAACCCCGAGTATGAGCCTCAATCCACTCCAAACAGGCGTTAATTTGGCGAAGACCCGCAACACGGAGCTCCGGCCAAATCACTGGGAGAAGGCTCCTCGCGAATGTGCTCTGGGGCTCCTGGCACCTGGACGTGCGTGTTCCCTGGGGCTGCCCCCACGCCCTGCTCCGGCCCAGCCTCCGCTTCATCATTCCCCTCCAAGGCCGCTCCATGGGAACATTACTCACCAGCTGACCCAGTTCCCTGCCCACGGGAGCTGGGCAGGGGAGCAGGCAGGATGCCGGAGAACACGGGACAGGGACGAGGCTCTTGGCAGAACGCGAAGGGCTCCGCGATTGCCATCGCTGCCTCGATCGCTGCCTTTGCTCCACACCCGCAACGCCCTGAAAACCTGAAGGCAGCGCCTCCCAACATCAGTCCCGTTTAGCCAAGGTGGTGCCCTCTGAGCAGAGTTTGAAAAGAGCGTTTTGCTGCTGCAAAAAGGAACGTTCCCGAGACCTTTATTCTGCGTTGTAGCGCTGTCCGCTCCCTCGTTCTCACCGCACTTGTTCCTTGGGAAAGCTATTCCTTTCTCCCACTGCTCTTTCACAAAACTAAGAAACAATCTGAAGAAAAACTGATAAGAGGGCTCGGGGCATGCGTTCCTCCATTTTTTTTAAAGATATTTATTATCTACATCAGTAGAGTCCTCACGAATGCAAAGCACTGAGAACCGGAGGCGGGTGCCCCGGAGCACTGCAGGCAGCATCATCCACACCAGCTGAAGCAGCCGGGCAAAACACACTGTAAAGCACCGAAGGAGAGAGAGGTCTAATCACATCACCTACAAGTCTACAGCTTATCCCGGGCTTTGCAAGGGCCAGTGCACAGAACCGGCGTGGAACAGAAGCACTGGGATAACTCATGTATCCCTACACAAGCACAAGCAGTCAGAGTGAAAGCTTAGAAGGAAAAATATCTATAATGTCGTTTGTGACGGCGTGTTTGCTCTGCTTATAACATACACTGCCAACACACCGGGAAAGCTGCTTAGAGATCAACAGATAAAGGCTTTTCACCATTCAGTCTGTTATTTCATGTAAATTGGGCTGTCCTGCTACAAAAACTCATTTCCATATGAAGTGCAAGGTGCTCAAAAACGCCAGGAGCAGCCGCAGCACACCAGAGCTCAATCTCTTTGAATCCTCTGATGACCAGAGGATCCTGCTTCCCTTTCCACAGGTGCAGATCTGCAATCCAGGGTAGCAGACTGCTCACTCAGCAACGCAGCTCCTCTCTTCCAAGTCACCATCTTAAAATAGGGTTTTGTCCACAGAAATAAGTCCAGATTCCTCTGAGATATGAAGTAATGTTTTGAAAAGCAACAGTGCAGCAAATTCAATTAACTAACCGAGTCTGCCTTCTGCTTGGGCACCATGGAAGCAAGATTTCCCAAAGCCCATCCCCGAGATGTGGGCTGCTATTGATAAGCTGTGCTGCTACAACCCGTCCAGCGCGACCTACAGGCTCTGCCTCCATCCACATCATCTGGTTTCCCGGAGCAGGGAGTCCTGCATGGAGCATGCCATGCTACAGAAAACTGGGAAAACTACCCTGCTCTTATCTTGAACCCCAGCAGAGGCTGGAGGGATTTGGAGAGGACAGGAGTAAACCAAGCCGGAGGCAAACAGTAGCTCTTTAGAGGAATAAACCACTCGTCAGCCTGTCGTGATTGATAAGTACATCTGCCAGTCCCCACCTGCTGTTCACATTCCTGGCATTTCTTTCTGCAGCATTTTTTCCCCAACTGCTGCAGAGGCGATTTAAGGGAAGGGAAACAGGCCCCAGCTTAAACAAAATTAAGAGATATCAGGGCCTGAGCACGCCAGTTTTCTTGCATCACATCAGGAAATCTGCTGCAGGGGTTTATTGCAGGAGCCCTTGCAGGTTCAAAAACTTGTACTGAGTGTAATGTGTTCACCTTTGCCCATTCCTGCTATCATACCTCTATTAAATTCTTTGCAGATAAAGCAGGGGGCTCCAGAACAGTCTCTGCAGCCTCCAGCCACTGATCAACCACCCCCTAGAACACAAGGGAGATAAGGGTGAAAACGCAGCAGCTTCTCCAAAAGTGTGATGGCTCTACTGCCTTGCCCCTAGTTGATGAACACAGGCAGCTGGGAGAGAAAGCAGGACAGCTGTTGAGAGCAGAGGCAGCAGCAGCAGATACTGCTGGAAGGGCAGGAGCAGGAGTTTAGTTCTGTTTTTCAGCCCTGGACATGGGTTGGAAGTTCCTTCTTTTTATCATTAAACACAGTGAGAAGGCGATGGAAAACAAACTGGTACAATTATAGCAGAGGGTGGAACATGAACCTGCTTGTTGCCAGAAGAGGAAAAAGCAGCTCTGACAAGCTCTCAGTAGTTCAGTGTCCGAGTTCCCAACCTCTCTGTCAAACTAGATCAAAATTAGGCATTAGGATCAAATTTATTAGAGCACATACCTGTACTGAAATCCTACCAGGCTGGTTGCTGCAGGGAGCCAAGGCAAAGCTGGGTTTCTGGAGCTCGGGTGCTCCAGCACCCATTTAAAGTGATTTCCTTTCACTGAAAGATAAACTCACACACAACTGCAAACAAATCTATGAGGTTTTACTTATTCGCAGTCTTTGGGGAAGGAGGGAGGAGGCTGCAGAAAACAAAGGCAGTTTTCCTCATGTTGGAAGAGGAGAAAAATGCAAACCAGGTTTTTATTTCAGCCCAGGGTGATTACTTCCATGGCAGGCAGCACCACTCCTTAGGGCAGAGAGCACAGCAGAGCCTTTATAAAGCAGGAGAACACAATACAAGATCTCAGATGCTCCTGGGGAAAAGCCCAGCCCTGTGGCTCAGCAAGGGCACCCCTAACACCAGCAGCACCAGCCACCCCTTTGCAGGGCAGCTTCCCATACTGGGGTATTTCCCAAAGCTGCCACACTCACTCACAGGAGGGAGCCCAGAGTTAGTGGTGGTGAGGGGCAGGGGAGGGCAAGGCAGGGGTGAGCAGTGTTTGATTAGCCAGCTAATGCGTGCAGCTGTCCTCCGGTTTTACGGCCCTTGGAGGAAATTTAAACAGGAACTTTCTATAAATTAACTGCCCATAAAATGAGCATGTTTTCTCAGTGCACCAGAAGGTCAGGAAAGGTCTGCTCAGTCCCTCCTCTTTCCCAGGACACAGCAAACAGACTCTGCAGTTGCTGTTTCTCTTTCTGAAGCAGAAGAAGGTGGCTTTAGCCCGTGCCGCAGTGAGCTGGTGAAAGCACGCTCGCAAAGCAATCAGACTCATTCTCCATTCACAGCAAACTAATAATTTATCTTTCCCCTAAAATCCTCAACGCAATCCAGATGTCTAAGTAGTCTTTGTCCCAGAAAGCAAACTCTAACATGGCCTTGGAAAGAGAACCCCAGCTCTGCTTGCCAAAGTCCTCCCAAGGCTGTTTATTCTGTGGGAGCAACACACACATTGATTTCAACCCCTGCCAGGTCTTGAGGCTGCAAACGATAAGGTGGTTATAGACACTCTCCTCCAGCCTTTCTGGCTTCCTCTTCCCTGAGAGGATTATTTAAGAGTTGCCCTTAGGGATATTCTGTTGATAAAAATGCACCTGATGCATCCCCAGTTTTGAGGCAACCAGGAGGATGGGAAAAGCCAGGGTGAAGCCAGTGCAGCCAACATGGGAAATAAAAGAAAGAAAGCAAATTGCTCAGGGTGCACAAGTAGGACAAGTGTGTGTGGTCACTCATGAGAGGAGAAGCCCTGGCAGTGAGAACCCTGAGAAGGGCTGTTTTACCAGGGGACAGGCTGGATCATCCCAGGAAAGGAAGAGAGAAGCATCTGGCAGAAGCACTAAATTCCTCTGGCAACAAAGGGTAAGCACACAGCTGCACCTGTCCCGGGGTAAGGGATCCATGCCAGGTGGGGAAGGGGATCACAGCCCTCCCAGCATCCTGCTCTGGGACTGCCAGGCAAGAGCAGCAGGTTTCCTGTGGTGGGGGGCTCAGCATGGAGCCCCCCCTGGAATGCTGGCTCTCCCAGTCTGCCAGGAGCAGCCCACGAGCACAGCATGCCAGGAAAAGGCTGTCAGAAACACCTCTGGAAATGTTTGGAAGAGTTGAAAATGGAGTTTGGGGAAAAAAAACCACTGACCAGCCATACAACTCTTCCAGGAATATTTTAAGCCTTAGCGTAGCTGCATTCCAGTCCCTGAGTATATTTTCTATAAATAAGTATTTTAAGTCATTTTGTTTCAAAATTCATTATATTACTCAAGTGCAGTGCAATGCTTCACATTTTAGACCTGCAGGCTTCCAGCCAAAATTGCTGCTGATTTTCAAAACTGTGCCATGTTACCTAGGGTATGGTGTAGGATCACATTTGGGGTTTTTTCAGGTGCTTTTCCACAAACACATTTATTCTCTATTATAACACCAAGTCTCTACCATTACATTAAGCCCTGAGGATGAACACATCTTTATTCACAAACCAACAACAATGAGTTTATTTTCAAATCTACCTTCCCCCTGTCGAAGAATAGTTAACGGAACAGGGACATGGATCCCTGGAGCCGCTGTTGTGGGAAACTCCATGCTAGCTAAAGTAAGCAGGAATCTGGGGAGAAAGCCACAGAACAAAGAGCAAGTCATGCTGAACAGAACAGTGAACGGTGATCTGGTCCTTTAGCCTTGTGGTTTGCAACTATGAAAAAATAAGTAGCTAGATAGAGAACAGAACGAGAGAACAGCAGCTGCAACTATGAAGCAATGGGTAGCAAAATAGGGATAGAAAAATAAAATAACAGTAGACAAAGAAATTGTAAGCATTGCTAAAGAAACTGCAAGTAGGAGGAACATGCAAATTATGATCTATAAGCTGTAGCCAATTATGCCTTGTTGCTATGAATATATTATGTAAAAAGTATAAAAGATGTAACGCTGGGCAATAAAGTTGGAGCTTGCATTATCAATCACATTGATTGGCTGCTTGCTTTCCCCCACCATCCCCATCCCCCCCTCTTTTACAGGCCAATAAGCAAAAGAAAACACACAGTAACTCTGCATGCAAAGGAACACTCCCAAGAACTAGGTATTTTTGTCATTGACAAAGCCACAGTACGTACCACTGGCAGTGATTTCTGGGAGCAGTTTGAGCAGCGCACAGGGCTGCCAGGACACAAGTGCTGCACGTAACAAGCCAACTACACTGCAGACATGCCAAAGCTCCCAAAAGGCCCCACTCCTCTAAAGACACAGCAAAGCAGTGTGCACCCCAGCTCTCAGCCCATCAGGATAAAGGTCCTTCACCACCAGATACCAACAAAACACAGCTTAACCTTCAGAGCACAGCTTTCCACCAGCGCTTTACAGTATACAAATATTAATACTCACAAATAATTTCAGGCCTGCTTAATCCAAAACACACACCACTGTGGCCAAGCATGTGTTTTGTTTGGAGAACAGACCAGACACTCCGAGCCTGGCTGCCTTACCTATTTATGAAAGCCAGACTTAAGTCAACCAAAGAGATAACAACCAAGCTGAAAGCCCAGCCCTCACCACAAAACTCTCCTGCTTGTCAAGCTCTTGGTTGCTATTGAAAGGAGGAAAACACCCCCGAGGTACTGCAGTCATCTCCATCAGTGAAGACATGCCTGCAGGGTCAGCTACCTGGGGCAGGTACCAGCATTCCTCACCACTATCAGCTCAATCAGCTTAGAGGGGCAGGAACAGGGCCACATGACCCCTCTATCTCCTTTTCCATCCTTACAGCTTTGGCTGTAAATTCTTCAGGGACAGCTGAGAGCAAGAGGTCCTGGTGGAGCTGGGACCTCTGCAGGCAGCAGTTCCAGCAGCTCCAGGGCAAGGATGTTGGGCTAACCTAAAAACTGTGAAAAATGTTAATTTCTTGCAGTGGTATGCAGACTGCACCTAAGAAACTGCTTAATTGGACACAAGCAGAGGATCGAGGCTGAAGTGGAGTGATTTGTCTTAGGGATTTTTGTCTGGAAGCGTACCCAACACACACCACGGAATTGTAGGGGAGCTCTGGGTGTGGGGGCTTGTGAAGCCACCTGTACTGAGATGACACAGCAGTGACATAGTCAGGTAAGGTTGAGATTGTATATGTAACACAAATGCCAGATTTGGGCAGGGATGCAGCAGAGTTGAAAGCAAAGAGCAGAAAGTAGTAAGGGGCTGTCACTTGGGAGTCTGGGCCGACAAAGGGAGGGACCAGAGCAAAGAAGAGCTGGGTCTTCAAAAAGAGAAAAAAATAGAGAATAAGGTGTAATATAAAGTAGGAGCAGGGGAAGTTAGGGGCAGCCATGACCCCAGTGTGCAGACTGAACCCCGCAGGGTGCCAGGGACACCCCTGGACAAACCACGGGACTCTGTCCTTGTCTGTGTCTGAAAGACTTCCTGTGAGAGGGCAAACTGGGGTGGACTCACACCCTAACACAAAATGGAACAGGAGGGAAGGAGATGACAGATTTTCCATTCAGCAGTGCTGCCATTTGTCAGATTCAGCAGTAATAATTACGAGCTTTAGAATCCTAAGTGTGCAAAATGCTCTAACTGGAAATTAGTACCAGTGCTGTTTATTAGCAAACCAATTAAACAGTCAATAACTTGACGAGCTTCTCAGTAGAGTGCTGCTTCACTCCAAAGGGGGTGGATCATCCTGGGGGCTCACTGGGATCCCCCAGGCTGGAGGGTTGGGGCTGGACGCTGACCAGGCACCTCTGTTAAGCCTACATGAGAAAAGGCATGTGTTACACATTTTCACAACACTGACCCACCACTGAAAACTGTGCACACCACCACCACAGCATGAACACACCACTGGCCACACTTCCAATAACTTCTAATAATAAACTGGGATAAAGAGCTTAGAAGTGCCTGTGTAAAGCACACCTGCAATTAAAGGGACACTCCTGAACCACACGTCAGCAAGAGCAGAGAGCTGGCCAGGCAGGGACGGGGCCCTTCATGTGTCCTCCCACCCTTTGAGCAGGACTGACCTAAATCCTTTCCCTTTCAGATTCCAGTGGCAGGAGGAAAATGAGCTGGTCTCATTAATTTCACCTCCTGCTGCCTGGTGAACTTGTCTGCAGAAAAAAAAAATATTCAAAGCTATGCTGGTGACCTGGCAACTCAAACCTTCTGTGGAGCAGGGGGCACAAATGACCTGCTGTAGCACGGCTTGCCTCATGGCCAAGCTCTGCTCTTTCCCCCCCTGAGCTCAAGTTATTCAGCTGTGGACTTTTTCAAGATCCTGTAAGGACATCCAGCAAGGGAACCATTCCTCTGCAGGGCAGTTGATGCAAGAGAAGGGCACGTAGTCCATGGACAGCTGGTGGCTCAGAAAAGACTTCTCTGACATGCAGGAGACCCCGAGATTGGCACGGTGCACAACACTGGAGACGCCACCAACTCCTCCCTGCAACTTCCTCAGAGCCTCACTGGAGCCAAGTACACCAGAGCATCCTATTTTCCTGTGATTTCCAAAGTTCAAGTTGATTTTTTAATCTGACAGTAACAGTAGAAGACTATAAAAAACCCCACACTGTCCCGAGCAGCTCCGGAGTCTAAAATAAACATGCCAAACCCTATTTGCGATGGAGTAAAAATAGCTTGTTTCTCATACCTTCCCAGGACCTCTGCTTTGTACACAAAAGCTTCACAGGTTAACTACAAAAATATCAGATGTGCAAGGAATGGCTCGATTTGAGCTCTGCACTGTTTGAGGAGTTCAGAAAACCACCCTGGCCCCGCAGCGAAGGGATGAACCCTCAAAGCTCGTGTCCCGCCCAGGGCTAAAGGCCAGGCACTGCCAATTCCCTTTAATAGAAACTACTGTCCTTCTGGGGAAAAAAACCCAAACAAAAAAAAATATCCACGAACGTCACTGGAATTACATCTTGTGCTCTTTCTTGGCTGGATACTTTTTAAATTACACTTATTCCAAAGAGCACTCACTGTAAAATCTAGTGCAAAGCTGTGCTGCAGCTGGGACGGGCTCCCCGGGAAGCAGAGCAAACAAAGTCGGCATCAAACAGAGAAGAGAGAGACTGTGGCTGGTCTGGCTCACTGTAAGAAACACCACTTCATAGCAAGTTCGGCTAAATTAACTTTTTTCCAGGGCCTAAATGTATCTCACCTGGCACCTGTGATGCTCAGGCCTGAAAAGAACACAAAAACAAGAGAGCAGCACAGCAGGAAAGCCGGCACGACGCTGAGTTTAATCATTACATCATTTCTAATGACAGCTCTGCTGGACCCACAAGAAAGCACCAACCTATTTATGACTCGGGCTTAAAAAAGGGCCGGAGGAGAATCTGCAATGCATCTGAAGCCTGCTGGTATTTATACAGGCACTAAAAGGCGCCCAGGGAAAAGGCGAGGCACGCCTGTCCCCAGCCCCGCGGGCCAGGCTCGAAGGAGCCACCAGCCCCAGGAGCCTTCCCAGAAACGGCTGGCAGCCGGCACATTTCCCTACAAGGCAGCTGTGCCAGTGGCACAGGCACACGTCCATCGGCTGCTGCCTGGGAGCGCACACCGGCTCCAACCTGCCCCAGACAACACACGGCAGGCACCTGTTCCATGAGACCTGCAGGGATCACCTGCAGCAGCCAGACCCACCCACAGCCACCGTGCGCCGGCACCAGCTCCGCGGTCACCACTAAAATTCATCTCCAGGAACCTGGGCTCAGAACGAGGGGGCAAAAATTAAGCAGTGATTTGGGGCTTTGAGTGAGGTGCAGCGACACCTCTGAAGAGCTCTGAACACAGCCATGCTCAATGCATGTGACAAGAACGAGAAAAACTAATTTGCTTGCTAAATACTTGTTTACTTACCTGGTCACACCAAAAAGCTCAGCAACTGTATTTTAAATTTTGTTCTTCACTATGCCCACAGCATGTTGAAGGCCAAGGAGATCTGTTACATGGGTCCCTAAAGTTTCCACCTCTTGATTAAAGTCAACCTTGCATCTTCTCTTGAGTCAAAGACTTCAAGAGATGAGAATGCCATAATCTACCTCCTCCAGTTACTTCTTCCCATTATTAAGCACCCTAGTAAATAAATGAAGAAAAAAGTGCACCTTTTCCAGGTTTTACATCGTCTGGCTGCCTCCCCCTCTTGTTATACACAGACTTTCATCATTTATGGCCAAAATTGTTTCAAAGAACAAGGAAGAGCGGTCTGCAGCTTTCCAACACTCTTATCCCACCTGCCTACACACTGTGACTGAAGGGTCACCTCACCAGATGCTTCAAGGTAAAAATCACAGCTTGTCTTATTAACATTAATATTTTGTGTTAGCTGGTACATAAATACTGCTGCTTTTAGAGGCAGCTTCTCTCAAGTCCCCTGCTCTCCTCACCTGCCATCGCTTCCCATTCTTTCAGCTTATTCTGAAAGGGCAGGACTCCTGTAAAAAAAAATAAAAAAATCTCTTATCTGGTAGGTAGACACCGGCATGGCAGCCCAGCAACCAACAACTGACACGTCAATAATCTCACCTGTGTGTGCAACCCAGGATGTCAGCTCGTACTTCCACCCTCCAGTGAAGTGCATCATGCTTCCTTCCTACACCAGTGAACTTTTCCTGCTATTCAGTGTCCCACAAAGATCTCAAGGGATCATGCAACACCAGGCTCGTGAGCAGCATGCATTCTCCCACGTTGGCAAAGACAGGGAAACTCAACATTCCCCAGAGAAAGGAATGGCTGAACCTTCTTCCTGACTACTCCTTGCTGGCCAGATATGCCCTGTCCTTCTGGAAGATCCACAGCAGCATCCCAGCCAGCTTCATGGTCATTTTAAGCTCGTGCTACTTCCCAAGGAAGCATTTCTACCTCTCCCATTCCATTCCTCTCCTCCCTTTGTGCTGGTACAGGTGTTACAGCTGCACAGAGAAGTGGGATGTGGGAACTAACACACATTAAAGTAATGCAGAGAAACAAGAGGTCAGTTCCCACCTGGCTCAGCTTCCTGGCTGGATGTGGGGTCTGAAGGACCACTTCTCTTTTCCCTTACACCAGCACAAGGGAAAGGCAGGATCTCTTCTGCCAGCAGCACCAGCTCAAACCACCTAAGAAGCTGAGCACACCAAGTCTGGACTCCTTAACAAACTGTGCCATGCCAAGGAAAACCCGAACAATTCCAAAAGATAAAGAGAAATTAAACTGATTTCAGCTGGACATCTCCCATTCATTTCCCACTATTGTCCTAACCAGCATCTAAGCAGCACATACTGAGAATGAGGGCCACCTCCCACAGCCAGCTGCATCCTGGTAGCAGGGAGTGCAATTCCCTTACAGCAGAAGTCTATGACTGGATCTATTCCACATTAATAGTCCACTCAAGCTCTTCTGGGCAAACTGCAGCAAGCAGGCAAGTGACCTGAGTCAGGTCTCTTTTCAGCCACTAAGCCACTTAAAAAGACATCTAAAAATACATGAAATGCTTTTCTCATGTGACTTTTCTAAGCGAGGGACTGCTCGAAACCCTGCCAACCACAACCGGAACAACACTCAGCTGCAGGACCTCTTTGCTGCACCCACAGCCTCCACATCAACAACTTGTTTCAGTTCAGGAGACCAGCCCAAGATAAAAACCTGGAGCATTATGCTTGGCAGCATCAGCTCCTGATGCAGCACCACTCTCCCCCAAGGGCTGTGCTTCCGTTCAGGATCACCACCCAGATGGGAAGCTGCAATGTTTTTGCCATGTTTCTGCTCCAGAAGGATCTTTTAACTAGCTACACCCAGAAGAGTTCAAACGTACACTCCTCCCACCAAGCCTGAAGAAAAAAATAACTTCCCAGCTCTGCTGACACAGGTAATTCCTCTCTGCTGAGAAGAGGAGGTAAATAGGACAACTGTTTGCCTCTGAAAGTGCTTTGCAAATCAGCTCAGCTGGCTCCTGCCACAAAGCCCAAGCAGGAGGGCACTGGCCATTTCAGTTTCTTCAGCTGATCATCAAGCCCAACTCCTTAGAGTAGATTTACATCAAGTTTCCCATCAAGACTCTTCCTCCACTCCCAAAGGGGAGCAGACAGCTTTTCTGCTCCTTTGAAACGTGGACTCGTGTGTTTACAAGTTTCTGTATATTCCTGTGTCTGCCTTGAACCAGAACAGACACTGACACTGGGAAATTAAAGGTGTCTGCTCCTGGCTGAGTTCAGGCTGTAGAGCTGAGCCATGTGCTTCTACTGGAGCTGAGGGTGGCTCTCCCTCGCTCCAAACCAGACAGCTCTCTGTGTGCCCAGGCAGCTCCAAGCTCCAGCTGACCTTTTCCAGTTGGCACAGCCTACAACTGCTGGTCCCAAACAGGGCTTAGAGTCAGCCGCACAGAATTCACTAAGAATCATCATCTTAGTCACTGCTTAAAGAAGAATCTCACCCTGAACACTTGCCTAGGGAGTCAGCTTAGCCAGCCTCAATTCCCATATATGACCAGAAATGAGGACTTCAGCATATGAAGCTTCTTCCTGAGCTCCCAGCTGCAGCGACCAAGCCACACTCTACACCAGTCCAAAGGACACTCACTGGTCAGAGCTCTGCATCCAGTTCTTGCTCTCCATGCTCTCCCTCATGCAGGATCTGAGCTGACCAACTCGTCACAAAACAGGTGCATGTGGCCAAGGTGTGCCTACAGAACTGCCCTTATCTGCAGTACCTCAGTTTCATCTTCACTTCAGGAAAAATCAAACCCTAAACCTCACTACCTCCTCTGTTCCCTGCCTTTCTTTGTGGCACAGGGGAGAACCTGCCTCAGATGATCTCCTGAAGCATCACAGCAAGCCAAAGGTTTTGAACCAGCGTGTGAACAGACTGTAAGAAATCCATAAAAACTGCAAAAAAAAGGCTTGCCTGGAGTCGGCAGGATTAAGTTCCCTATACAAAGTTATGCACCTCCAGAGGAAGCTTTAGGAGCCCGCAGTTCAGGGAAGAAAAGAAGGGCTGGAGGCTGCTGAGCTGGGTCACACCGGAGCAAAGCGCACAGCGCCAGGATGCAGAGCAGAGGTCTGCAGGAAACAGCTTCTTCCTGTGACGGCAGGACAGCACCACGACCCCTCTCCCCCGGGATCCCCACGGGCCAGGCACAGCTGACGGACTGCCAGCCCAGGCTGAGCTCACACAGCCACGTCTGCCAGTGAGGGACACACGGCCCCACCTGTCCTGGCAGGCCCTGGCTCCCACCCACTGCTGCTGGAGAAGCAGGAGATGGAGGTGAGCAGCACCTGCACCATCCCCATTTGACCCAACGACCAGGACATTGGAGGAGCTCTGGTGGAGCAGCACAGAAGGAAGGAGACAGCCAGGACCCCGGTTTCCAGGAGTAACGCGCGTGCAGGGCGATGGTACCGGCGCTGGGACACTGGTTGGAGGGGAGGGTGGTGACTGAGCCACATCAGAGGCTGTAGGAGTGCTTCCAGACTGCAGGAGCTCGCCCACCTCTGACTGAGGCTTTAAAGCAAACCTTCTCACACCCAAATTAGCCATGGTAATCACAGAGCTCCCTCTGCCACGTTCAGCAGACAGAATCCACACAACTTTTATCCCAGCTTATCACCATTACAGCACAGGGGAGCACTGCTGCCTTCTCAAGGCTTGAGTTCCACAATAAACAATTTTACATCACTGCCAGTAGCAAATGAAGCCCTTTTTCATGTCAGATTCAACTACAAAGTTTTCATGAGGCTATAAAGCCCCATTATACTTTTCTTACAGTTTAGTGCCAAGGGTTCATGGTTTTTTTCCATGCAACGTGTTGCTTTAGTGTTCTCTGAACATTTCCGAAGGAGATCTGTATTTATCCTTAACAACTGTTATTCTCAGAAGATCAAACTTCTTACCTCCCTACAGGCTGACCCCTGATATTCAAACAAAATTTTATTCTAACATGTGATGAAGTCTTTCCTGAAAGAGCAACCAGCACAAGGCTGCTGGCATACAGGGAAATACAAAACACCACTGGAAACCCCAAATTCCCTGTGCAGAGAACACAATTTCACACTTTGGCCAAAAAGTCACTCTAGATAACTGAATTGATACCATGAAGATCTGTGTTGTGATCACACTCCAGAACTTGCAGCACATCTTACACACCCCCCATACAACAACTGCCCAAACACCACAAGGCAGAAGCTTTCAATGAACTCAGAGTGAGAACTAATGAAGTAAATCAATTATATGATTTGTTTGTACCCATTAAGTTCATCTGATGCCAGTACTATCGAAATCATACTTTCCAATATGTCTTAAAGCATGTGGTACTGTACAGCATGCAAGAGAAAGGAAAGATGCCAAGCAGTTTCAGAAGACAGGCAAGTGGGGTTTTGAATTTTAGGAAAAAGCACTGGGGGAACTTCTCCAGCCAGTCTTTACCTGCACCTGTAGAGGCAGAAATCTGACTTTTAAAGAAAAAGACACATAGCTATGCGGATTCTTTGTAGCTTTCCAAGAGGATCCTACGAAGCTGAATTAAGAGAAGGTTTTAGAATAAGCACCTTTTATCCCCTAATGCAGGCCCCAGGCACTATCATAAAAATTCCACTAGAAATATTTCCTTTGGGGTGGGGAAAACACCATGCATGGTCTGTCATGCAGGGATCAGCTCCTACAGCCCAGAGAGCTCACACTCCACAGAGGTCAAGACCCAACTAGAAAGCCAAAGGGTCACAAACAGGGAACCACTGCAGCCTCAAATATGCCTCTCTCTACCCACCTGGATGCCCACATCTGTGTAAGGCCTTCCTGTAGGAATCCCAAGAGCCACAACACAAAGATAACAGATCACACCTTACACTTCTACACATTATTTCAGCAATACTTAGAGAAGACTAGACAAAACTTTCCTTGCTGTAGAGGAAAATCCCACCTAGAGACCACTACTGAAGAGCTGCTTTAGAAAAAAAAAAGTTTATGGGAGAGGCACAGAAGCCCTACAGGAAAAACTCAGCCACTATTTCCACCTTGATTAAAGGAGAACCTGAACAGCATCCTGGACTGCTGAATAACTGAGCACTAGAGACAGGGATGTTGGTCCCTCTCCCCTGAAATCAAAAGGTCCCAAAGAAGCCACATACAGAAGGAAATCCTTTTAGGGAAATCCTTTTAGGGACACTTGGAAGCTCTGTGAAGAGATGTGTTTCCCAAAGAGCCCGAAAGAGTCCAATTTGGGGGCTGACCTTGCACAAGAGGAAATAGTCAAGCAATGACAGCCCAGCACAGAGAGCCTCTACACCACCATCTGAAGTAGTGACAGTGGCATAAGGCTTTCACTCACCTGTTTAATTCAACACTTCAGTGGAAAACTGCTGGTTCAAACTATCACCCAACCTCTTCTTCCACAAGCTCATCAAAAAATCAATCCCTAGCCCCTGGGACCAATATAAAATGATCAGTATCTGCTACTGGAAACTCTCATCAAAATTACTGAATGCTAATCCCCACCCTTAAGGGACACACTTCACAGAAAATTAAGCTTTCTGTAGTCAAAATGCACAATCTAGTTTAAAAAAAGGGAAGAGCCCGTGTGAATTCAGCACCAACACACATCCAGCACTCATGTCACCTGTAATTGCACAGGAGTAAACTGAAACCTCTCAGTAACCACTTTTTCACCCCCAAGAAGGGAGGGTAGGGAGGAGTGAGGGCAGGAATGCTGCTCATCAGGTCCTTAACAAGGAGTACCTGCACCTTCAAATACTGCAGGAAGGGGCTTCTAAGCCAATTTGCTGCAAAGTTCCAAGGAAGTAGTATCTGAGATATTTCAAAAGCTGCTCACGTAACCTTCTGTGAATTGAATCCTCCTCAGAAACCAAAGCAGGAAAGACACACCATACCCTTACCTGGGGTTGCAGTGATGGCAAAAGCACTGTGGTGAGTCCACAACATGAGAAAAGAGCAAGAGAGAAGAACTTGTTAGCAGAAACCTTCACTCAAATACATCTTTTACAGGTGAGATGAGGCTGGGAGCCTGGTTTTGTAAATTAAAACCAAACAAAGCTGAATACTGTGGGGTTGGGGAAAATTTTACTGCTATTTCCAAACCTCATTCTCTGCATGTGGAGGTCTGACGGTACTTTGAATCCCAAGAATTACTGCAGGATACCTGCATGACAGTGAAACTGGGGGAACAACTCAACCCTGAAGAAGAAATTATCTGTTATGGCCAAGAGCACCATCCCAAAGGAGAGCTCAGCCTCCAAGGATGGGCCAACTCATCTCCTGATCACTTTGCTAAGGCAGGAAATAAAGGGTCAAGCTGAGAAAAGGACCAACTTTATGCCAAGCTAGCAGGATCAGTTGGTCAATCCATTAGCTCAGCACCACAGCTGGTGTGTGGGAGGAGGCAAGAGGGCACAGCTGAAAGCAAGGAAAGAGAAGAACCCTTTTAAGAGCATCAAACCATAAGGGTGGCTGAGGTGACCACTTGCCCTGAGCTAACCCACCCCAGGGACCATACCCAACTCTTCCTCTTCCAGGCTGGGCCTTAATTCCTCTCCCCCTGCACTGCTGGGCTGTGGACAAGCTCCTCCTGCCTGGAGCTCCTTCCATGGACGATTCCAAGTTCCTAAACCAGCACTGCTGGGCTGATGTGACCTCGAGCAAGATATGGTATTTGGGAAAACAGGGCGTCCCCATTGCCTCCTTAACCCCAAACAAAGCAATGCCACTCACCTTGCCCTGTCTCCTCCTCCTCCAGTCACCCAGAACAGCTCACAAACCGGGCATGAGAGCCAGGGAGCTTTCTGCTGGTCCCCTGGTGATTACCTCAGGCCCTGCACAGGGAAGGGAGTGGCCCTGCCTGGCCAGGGGACTTGGATCATCTCCTTCAGACACTGTTGCACCAGCAGATCAGCTCAGATGCTCGTAAAGAATGCACTGACAAAAAAAAGTGGTAACATCAAACAAACACAACCATTTTTCTTGCTGACAAGCTAAAACTTTATCCCAGAAAAGCTGAACTAGATATAGTTTAAACCAATGGATAAATGCAGGGAGATACACAGACAGAAAAAGGCACCAGACTAGGACGTGCATCAACCTAGAACGTGCACACAGGTTAACATATTAACTTTCCATCCAGCAGCACCTTAGTAGTTTGCTCAAACATATTCAATCTCACAGAACAAGTCCTAAAAGCACAGGTTCTTCGGGTTGATGTTTTATTCCTCACAGCTCAAACACGGTCACAGTCCTCTGCGAATCGGGTTTAAGCTCTCCAGACTGCACAAACATCCTAAGAACAAACATTTTCAGCATACCAAGAGCTCAGATACTCTAGGTCAACCCAACTGTGTTTATTTGTATTTCGCCCAAATCACGACCAAAGTACTCGGAGCTCAAGGAGCAGCAGCCTCCCACTGATTCAGCAAGAGACCAGAAGTAATTGGTAGACAGTCAGCAAGCACCACCAAGAATGCCAGAGGCATTTATTTACATGACCCCTGTTTGCCCAAGAAGAATTCAGCGTTTGCATTTTCTTCACTCAAATTAATCATCACCAGACTTAAGTCCTCAGTACTATTCCTCAGTTAAGAGGAGTAAAGGCACAAACCACCCAAAATCACTCTCACAACAAAACTTTTCAGAGAGCTGGCGCTGCTGGAGTGAGACAGGACTGTTTTACTCGATCAGCAGGAGCTCCCTGCCAGGCTGGCACAGCACCCTGCTGCCTCTCCAGGACAACTTCCCTCGTTCTCTCTCCAAGGGACACAGAACAGGCAAGGAGACTCCACTCCTGACAGGGCAGAGCCATCACACCCCCTCTGCCAGGCTGACAACACCCACCTATAAAGACACTAAAACACAGACACTAAAGCATGAAAACTCCCCCAGGACTCAGCTGCTGCAACCACACCTTCCTCTTCTCCCTCAGACCCCAGCGGGGCCACCAGTCTTCAGGGCAAAGCCCCAAATCACCTCTCAGGTTTGTCCTGGCATGAGCCAGGACACAGCAGGGCTCCCTCCAACGTTACCCCCTCGCTGCCAGAGAGGGACAAGCCAGAATTCCTCCAGAGCAGCTGCCCGTGGGAGACAAGAGCCTTGGGCCAACCCTGAGCACACGCGGTTTGTGGCTGGAGCTGGCAAAGGTCCCACTGTACCTGTCACACGCCCTCCTTCGCCCGAGCCCAGCAGTGAGAGACAAGGAGAACAGACAGGATCAGTCACCAATGAAACCGGCATTTCTGAAAGCAGGAAATTGCTCAGGGTTAACAAATCCCACACAAAACCTTCTGGTGCAGCAAGAACAGAGCACCTTTACTGTTATCAGCTTGATTCTTCAGGCCTAACACTAACAATTATGCACAATTTTGTGCTTAAGATTTACACAATGCTTAAAGAAATGGGTATGTCTAAGCCAGTATGTGCTGCCAGTAGCACCTCCCAGTTATCAGGGATATCAGGAGCGTTTGTGCCAGCTCCCCAAGAAGTGAATGCAAACTCCTGCAGCAAGGACTTGGTGTGACCTGGAATCAGCCAGGCTTTGCTGATTACGCCTCTGAGTAAACAGTGGTGTTGCCAGCACTTGAGCCTGCTCTCAAGCTCCTTCTGTTGGCATACTACCCTATATTTAGGATAGAAGAGTGCAATGACAAGCATCGGGAAGAATGAATAAGTGGTTTGGGATGCTCAGTATAGCAGCAGAGTTTGTGTGAAGAAACCTAAGAACTAGAAACTCCTGAAGTGAGGAAAGGAATCTGCATAGCCAAAAGTGGGAAGAGACAGCACTCCATACAGAAAGTTAAATAACAAGTTTTGTTAAGAACAGTATTCCCAAGGCAAGAGACACGAGTGGTCCATCATGTAACAGCTGTAGAAAGAAGCCCTGCCTGGAGAGGCTGAGAGAAGATCGCCGAATTCTTGGTTTTATTCCCACAAAGAGGAGATTTTAAGCTCACTTCGGACAGGTGAACATGTCAGTGCCGTTTTCCCAAGCCAAGGAAACCAAAGCTCCAGGACCCAAGGGAGACAAAGCACCTCAGTGAGCAACTGTGAACTCTGCTGCCAGGCCCCACGTCCCACTGCCTGCATTTCCCGTTCCTCTCCCTGCACCTTCCCACGCCGAGCAGCAGGACCTGGTCACGCTCCAAAAACACACAAGGGAAGTTCGCAAACTTCAAACCAAGGGCGAAACTCACTGAATCCAGGCCTTGCTGACTTGATGGGCGCTGGAGCCACTCTGCAGCCTGTTGCTTCCAAGGAGCCAAGGAGGCCACGGGGAATATCCCGCATTTACACTCATCTGAGCGGCGGAACTATTAAGTGGCCTTTAGTCACCTGCAGGGCGGAGTGAAGATAAAGTTTTCCCGCAGGTCCGTTCCGCCCGGAACAGCCCCTGCCGTTTGTCACGCTCCCGGCGCCCAGAGCCAAGGTCAGCCCCGGGAAGCGCCGGCGCCCGCGGAGCCCCACGGGGGCCGCCCTGCCCGGGACACCCACCTGTCCCCGAGGGACACCCACCTGCGCTCCCACGGCGCCGGGCCGGTCCCGGACAGCGGGGACAGCCCGGGACGCCCACACGGGTTTTGTCACATCCAGGGCCCGATGCTGCCGCCGCCACCCGGGCGGTTCCCGGCGAAGCCCCGGGAGCTGACGGCACAGCCCGGCCCGGTCCAGCCGCTCGGTACCCGG
>VXBA01000527.1:155686-169347 GCA_013399895.1 Serilophus lunatus
CGCCGCGGGTGACCCCGCGCCCGCCTGGCCCCGCGCCCGCCCGCAAATATTTGCCAAGGGCCGTCCCGGTGCTTCCGCCGCCCGGGGAACCGGGGCCGCCGCCATGCAGCCCGTGCTGGGGGTCCTGCTCGCCCTGGCCGCGGCCCTGGGCTCAGGTATGGCCCCATTGTGGGTCCCCCGTGGGGCTGCCGTGGGGCTGGAGGGCGCGGGGCAGCGCGGGGCCCGAGCGGGGCCAGGGGCCAGGGGCCAGGCCAGGAGTCGCAGGCCGTGCCCCGTCCCGCGGCAGAAGGGGGCAGCGGGAACCACAGGACTGCAGCGGGGGCTGTGCACCCTTTAGGGGCAGGGACCCTCCTGCTCCTCGGCAGGTGGATCACGGGACAGGGATCCGCTGCTCCGTGGGGAAGGGAACCCATGCTCCATAGGACACAGACCCCATGCTCTGTGGGGCACGGATCCTCTGCTCCACGGGACACAGATCCCATATTCTGAGGGGCAGCGATCCCGTGCTCCCTGGGGCAGGGATGCCACACTCCACAAAGTCCCGGTGCCCACGCTGTGCCCCCCACGCTGAGTTCCTGCACTCCCTAGGCCACCGCTCACCCCTCAATGACTTCCAGCGCCTGCGAGCCACCGAGCTGCTGGCAGTGCCTGCGGATCCCCGGCCGCTGGAGCGGGGCTCTGCGGAGCAGTGTGCCCAGCGCTGTGCCGCCAGCCTGGCTTGCCGGTGAGCGGGACGCGGTGCTGCCGTGGGATGGGTGGAAGTGCAGGGGGCCGTGACAGCAGGGTCACTCTGCACTTGGGTACTGGGTCCTGCGGGCCCTGGTCTCGCACAGTGCCATGCCAAACTCCTGCTGTGGCTCTCAGGGCTTTCCACCATGACCAGCAGAGCCACCTATGCCAGTTGCTGCCCTGGACCCAGCACTCACCCCGCATCCAGCTGCAGAAAAACATCCGCTATGACCTGTACCAGAAAAAAGGTGGGATGGTGCCACGGGTGGTTATGGGGACCCCACAGAGTGGGCACAGGCCACCCGGCACTGCCCATGTGCCCTGACTTGGCCCTGGGGCTCTGATGGGATGCGTGGCTCTGCCCAGACTACCTGCGGGACTGCATTGTGGGAAACGGCGCCGGCTACCGCGGCACACGGGCCACGACAGAGAAGGGACTGCGCTGCCAGCACTGGCAGTCCATGACACCGCATGACCACAGGTGCCCCTGTGTCCCTGCTGCCCCATGGCACACACTAGTGGCCCTGACAGCATGGGGCAATGGGGAGTGGGATGGGGACAGCGCAGGGACAGTATGGGAGCAATAGGGACAGCGCAGGGGCAGTGGCAGTGGCAGGGGTGGCACAGCATCGTGGCTGTGCCCACTCTGGGGCAAGGAGTTCTTGGCAGCCCTTCTACGCACTCTGCTGCCAGCAGGTTCTTGCCATCCCCCCGGAACGGGCTGGAGGAGAATTACTGCCGAAACCCTGACCAGGACAAGCGGGGCCCATGGTGTTACACCGTCGATCCCAACGTCCGGCACCAGAGCTGCGGCATCAAGAAGTGTGAGGATGGTGAGTGCCACTTCCCAGGATCACTCTGGGCTCCATGTTCCCTGCACACTGAACCCTTGCTGGCTGTTGGCAGCTGTCTGCATGACCTGCAATGGGGAGGACTACCGTGGCACCGTGGACCACACCGAGTCGGGAAAGGAGTGCCAGCGCTGGGACCTGCAGCACCCTCACAAGCACCCCTACCACCCCAACAAGTACCGTCCCCCAGCCCCAGGCAGCACACAGGCTGTGCCAGCTGCTGGGGTGGTGGTGCCACTTCAGCTGCTGCTCCCTGTCTCTGGCCCAGGTACCCTGACAAGGGGCTGGATGACAACTACTGCCGCAACCCCGACAGCTCTGAGCGGCCCTGGTGCTACACCACTGACCCCGGGCGGGAGCGCGAGTACTGCCACATCCGCCTCTGCAGTAAGTCCCTGCTGGTGTCACATGCAGCTGGGTACTGGGAGCACCTGGTGCCACCCTGACCCTGCTGCTCTGCCCCTCTCCTGCCACACAAGCAGAAAAACGCCCACAGCCTGTCAACGTCACCACCGGCTGCTTCAGGGGCAAGGGCGAAGGCTACCGGGGCCGTGTGAACGTCACCGTGTCGGGGATCCCCTGCCAGCGCTGGGACTCCCAGGTGCCCCACAAGCACAACTTCGTGCCTGAGAAGTACCCATGCAAGTAAGGGAGTGGGTGGCGGTGGACAGCACTCACAAGTGTGGGATTGAGGGGGGACACCCACCAGGCCCTTACACCAGGGACCTGCGGGAGAACTACTGCCGCAACCCCGATGGCTCGGAGGCACCGTGGTGCTTCACCGCCCGTCCCACCATCCGCATCGCCTTCTGTTTCCACATCCGTCGCTGCCCCGATGAGCAGGATGCCCAGGGTGAGCCTCCCTGGGCACACGTCCCCCAGGTGCCCTCCCTGGTGTCCCTGCCAGGGGTATGAGCCTTCCCTGCCTGTCCCTAGAGTGCTACCATGGCCATGGCAAGCACTACCGTGGCCACGTCAGCAAGACACGCAAGGGCATCACCTGCCAGCCCTGGGCTGCCCAGACACCCCACGTGCCCCAGTGAGTATGTGAGGGGGCAGCAGGGACACAGAGGGGGATGGAGATGGACACTGATGGGAATGGTGACTTCCTCCCTTCAGGATCTCACCTGTCACCCACCCTGAGGAGCACTTGGAGGAGAACTATTGCCGCAACCCTGATAACGACAGCCATGGCCCCTGGTGCTACACCATGGACCCCCGCACCCCCTTTGACTACTGTGCCATCAGGCCCTGCTGTGAGCCCCTACCCACACCCCTGCAGAGCTAGGGGGACCCTGGCCACCCACTGGGTTGTTCTGGTCCCCTCAGTGTGGCTGGATCCTGCCCCAGTGCCACCGTCTGCTTTCTCTCTGCAGCTGGCAGCCCTGTCCCCTCTATCCTGGAGAACACAGGTGGGGGCACGCATGGGTGGGTGCCATGGGGCAGCTGCTGGTGGCACAGCCCCGACTGATGCCCACCTTGCCCACAGACGCGGTGGCGTTCGAACAGTGTGGCCAGCGGGACGAGAGGCTGCAGCGGAAGGGGCGCATCGTCGGTGGCCAGCCTGGCAACTCGCCCTGGACCGTCAGCATCCGCAACCGGTGAGCGGGTGACTCGCCTGCACTGCCGGGTGGCTGGTGTTCCCCCAGAGCTCACCCCCTGTCCCTGCAGGGCCGGCATGCACTTCTGCGGGGGGTCCCTGGTGAAGGAGCAGTGGGTGGTCAGCACGCGCCAGTGCTTCTCCTCCTGGTAAGGCCAGGGCTGGGGTGTGGGGTGCCAGGACCCCCCTGTGCCCTCATGTCACTGTCCCACAGTGATGCTGACCTGACGGGCTATGAGGTGCAGCTGGGGACGCTCTTCAAGAACCCCGGCCCTGGGGACCCCAACCAGCAGGCCATCCCCATCGTGCGGATCGTCTGCGGACCCTCTGAGTCCCAGCTGGTGATGCTGAAGCTGGCGAGGTGAGTGGCCGTACCCTGGCCTCCACCCTCCCCACTGCTGGCCAGGCTGGCACCACATCCCACTGTCCCTCTCGCTGCAGGCCAGCCACTCTGAACACACGTGTGGCCCTGATCTGCCTGCCACCCGAGCGCTATGTCGTGCCTGCGGGCACTGTCTGCGAGATTGCTGGCTGGGGGGAAACCAGAGGTACCTGCCAAAGGCAGCCCCTGCCAGGTCATCCCCCGTCCAGCACATCCCCTGCCCATGCCATTCCCCTGCAATGGCATCCCCTTGTCTATACCACCCTCTGTCCATGGCATCTCCCTGCCCACAGCAACCCCAGGTCCCTGGCATACCCCTGCTCACAGCATCTCGCTTCCATATGGCATCCCACTCCCATGGTGCTTTCCTCCCGATGCCATTCCCCTGCCCACAGCATCGCTTGCCCATGGCATTCCCCTGTCCATAGCATCCCTCTTCCACATCATCTCCCCTTCTACAGTATCCCTCTGCCTATGACATCCCCCTGCTAAGACATCCTGTTGCCCACGATGTCCTCCTGTCCATGCCATCCCCTTCCCACAGCATCCCCTGCCCATGGCATGCCCTGCCTATGCCATCCCCTGCTTCCCTGCTGGTGCATCCCGTGCTTGCTGCCCGCAGGCACAGCGGATGGCAGCGTGCTGAACGTGGCACGGCTGCCAGTGCTGGCCCACGGCGAGTGCAACGCGGCGCTGCGCGGGCGCGTGAAGGAGAGCGAGCTGTGCACGGCCCCGCTGCGTGCCGGTGTGGGCGCCTGCGAGGTGAGCCGGGCTGGGGACCCCCACTCCAGAGAGCCTGCAGGAACCAGCACCAGGGTGACACTGCTCTTTTCATGCCACAGGGGGATTACGGGGGACCACTGGCTTGCCTCACTGCTGACTGCTGGGTGCTGGAGGGGGTGATCACCCCCTCGCGCGTCTGCGCCCGCACTGACCAGCCTGCCCTCTTCATCCGTGTTTCCCTCTACGTTGACTGGATCGACAAGGTGATGAAGATGGGCTGAGCTGGCTCAGCCCCAGACTGGCACAGCTGCCACTGCGCAATAAAGACACGGCCGTGGCCACAGGCATTGATACTGCGGAGCGTTTCACACATTTATTTAGCACCAAACCACAATCCATGTCCCATCCTGCCTCCAGTTACACTTGCTCCATCTTCCTCTGGTCCTGGTGTGGTCCCCAGGGCCAGTGGTCACCCTGGGGCCAGCACAGCCTAGGGCCGCTGCAGGCACTAGGGGCTGTGCTGGCCTGTCCCATCCTGCCTGGGCTGCCCAAGATGCTGGAGGAGCCAGAGGGCACAGTTCTTGAAGACATCAGCCTCCATCTCCACGCCGGCCAGCGCATGGCCACCCTCTGGGTACCACAGCAGCCTGCAGAGTGGGACGAGATGGGAGGATGCTCAGCCAGCACCCCAGAGCTCCCTCCCTGCTCCCACTTGCACCCCACTCACCGTGCTGGCACGGCCCTGGCCCGCAGAACCCGGTACAGCTCCAGCGCCTGTGTGGGGCTGACACGCCGGTCCCGGGCACCCACACACAGTAGCACCGGTGTCTGCACCTGCAGCACAACCCTGGTGGGTGCCTGGCAACCTGCACCTGGCACCCCACACCCATCATCACGTTGCCTTACCTGGGCTGCCTGGGCGATGGGCGAGCGCAGTAGCAGGGTGGCCACCTCCTCGGCACGTGGCACCCGCTCAGAGGAGTAGGGCAGCCCAAGGGAGGTGTAGCGCCTGCAGACAGAAGCACTGGTGGGTGTCATGGGGATGGATGGCATAGCATGGCACAGGATAGCGGGTGGCACTCACCAGTCAGGGATGTCAGAGGTGCCCAGCAGCGCGGGCAGGTTGGAGACGGGGCTGCGCAGGGCACAGGCTTTGTAGCGCCCGGGCTCACGGGTGAGGAGGTGGAGGGCGATGAAGGCTCCATGGGAGCCAGCCAGCAGTGCCAGGCGTTGTGGGTCCAGGGGCTCACTGCGCAGAGCCTGCTCCACTGCCAGCTGCACCCACGGGGCACCCACCATTGGTACCCCACCACTGGCACCCAAATATCAGTGTCCTCCCAGCAGCATCCCCCCAGAACTCCCCCAGCCCAGCGCTCCTCACCTGGGTGTCCGCCACGTCCTGCTCACCCACACGGGAAAGTAGGGATCTGATGCTGGCTTGGCCGAAGCCCAGGGAGCCACGGTAGTTCACTGAAGAGATGGGAGCCATGGGTGCCATGTCTCCAATGGGACACGAGGTCACACACCCCCGAGCTCCCCAGCACTCACCCAGCAGCACAGCAAAGCCCAGCCGGCACAGTGCGGCCATGCTGAGGCGCCAGCGGGCATCGAAGACAGCGTGGGGGCCACCTGGGACCAGCATAGATGTCACCTGAGGTGCCACCAATGCTGCTAGGGTGCTCCCACCATGCCCTCACTCACCGTGGGGACACACAACGAGGGGGTGTGGTGCTGTGCCATCCGATGGGCTCAGCAGCAGGGCCTCAAAATCTTGTGTGTCTAGACCAGGAAAGGTGTCCTGCTCAGCATCCAGAACCCTCCCCACCCCCCACTCCTGAGGGTCCCCAGCACCCAGGCAGCACCTCGGCGCAGTAGAGTCCCCTGACTGCTCACCCTGCGCAGTAGGGCTCTGCCCACTGCAGGGTGGCCGGACCATCAGGGTCTTCCAGGTGAGACCGGGCACTGTTGGGGTGTCCTCCACTGGCACCCAGTGGAGGGGCAGCTCCTGGCCTGCCGGCGGCAGCACGGCCACCACCTGAGCACAGGAAGAGGGTGGCACTGGGGCTGTGCCATGCCAAGGCTGTGGTGTACTGGATCTGGTTGTGCCTTGCCATGCCATGGCTGGCTATGGCATGCCACACCATGTCATATGTGCTGCACCGCGCTGCGCCTGGCTGCACATTGCCATGCCATATCCCCCTGTGCCACAGTACCAGGGCTGTGCTCACCAGGCTGGGGGGGCGGTGTGGGGCAGAGCAGGTGGCTACCAGCAGGTCCCACTGGAGGGTGAGTAGCTCCCAGCACCCTTCGGGCAACCCTGGGTACAAGAGAGCATGTTGGCGATCACTGCTGCTCATTGAGCCACTGTGGGAGACCCGGTGCCACACACCTGCTGTCAGGTTGGTGACAGTGGCTGCCTCTGTGTCCACGAGCAGCAGGTCCTGTGAAAGAGCACAGCACAGGCAGCAGTGTCACCATGGGGAACAGGTGTCACATCCCTGGCCCTGCCATCCCCGGGACTCACCGTGCGGCTCCGCTGTGGGGTGCCCACCACGGCTCGCCGGCTGTCGGCTGCCCAGCACCGCGGTGGCAGCACCTCAGTGTAGAGCCCGGCGAAGGCTGTGAGCGGAGCAGAGTGCTAGGCTAGTGAGCCAGGGTCATGGGCATCTGGCATGGGGAGCCCCCAGCCCCCTGGCAGCAGCCAGCCCTGCCACCGTGCTCACCCTCAGTAGGTTCCTGCACCACGTCAAGTACTGTCACCGTCTGCTTCGTTTGCCAGGTGAGCTGGGGAGAGCTGGTGGTCAGGGATGGGGTCATGCTGGGGGAAACTGAGGGGCTTGAGGACTCCTCACCCCTGCTGGAGACTGCAAGAGGCTGTGACAGCCAAACTGGGCACCACACTGACAGCACAGGGTGGCACTGCTGTGCCCGGTGCCTGTCAGGTCCAACTCACCATGCACAGGCGCAGGCACTGCCGGTGGGGGCCCCCCACAGTCCCCTCCAGGTAGACCAGGCACTGGCCGTCAGGGCTCAGCCGGGGGGAGCAGGCGGCACCATCCTCTGCTGACAGCAGCTCTGTGGGCAGCAGGGGGTCAGCACCCCAGGGACCCACAGGGCACCCCCCAGGGCTTCAGTGCTCACCGCAGCACCCGCTGCCCAGGTCCAAGTGGAAAATCCCTGACCTAGGGAAGAAGTGTGGGTCAGGTTGGACATGCACTGTGCTGATACAACACAGGCATCCTGGCACGGTGATAGATGCTGGGGGGGGACTCACCTCCTGTTGGAGCAGGCACTCAGCCCCAGGCGGAAGGGCTCATGCCACCAGCCCACAAACACCACGCCACGGTCATCCGGGGACCACAGGGCCTGTGTGACAGCCAGGATCATCCCACAGCCCCAGGCTGCATTCCTTGGAGGATTCCCTGCATTCCCATCCTGACCTGGCCAGGGGACAGGTGCTCCGGGACCCCCTCCAACACCAAGAGGCTGCTGTTCTCCAGGTCCAGGACACAGAGGACGGGCACGCTGCGGGTGCTCAGTGCCTCCCCCCAGTCCTCGTGGTACAGGAACTGCTCTCCCTGCAGCACAGCCCTGTCAGCCCCACATCCGGTGGCCCCAGGCATGAGGCTTTGTGCATGGCACACTTGTGGGGTGTATGGCACACTCACACACTCCTGGGGTGCACAGTGTGCTCGTGGGGTGTGTATCACGCTCACAGTTTTCTTGGCACACTCGTGGGGTGCACAGAACACACTCACGGGGCACATGGCACCCACCTCCTCATCCTGCTCTGCTGTCCAGGCTGCTCCTGGAACATCCCAGGGGCTTGGGGGCTGTCGTTTAGGCCGGCTCTTCTCAGCCACATAGAGGAGCTGTGTCTCTGAGTGGGACCAGGCCAGGCACGCAAAGGGCCCTGGCATGTCAAGAAGTTGCCAAAGCCCAGCCTGGCACAGGCACGGCCCAGCACCAGGGCTGCCAGCTGTGCCATCCTCACCCATGGTGCGGGCAGGGACCATGGGGAAGAGGCCCTACCCTCCGTGTAGACCTCCCCGTGCTTCCCCAGCGCTGTGAGGTCCACGCTGTGGCTGCGCCCGCCGCCATCCCACACCTGGGAAGACAGGGGTCAGCACCAGCACACCGTGCCCGCGGTGCTCACCGCCCCACGCTGGCACTCCAGCCCCGCCGGTGAGTGACCAGGCCAGGCGTGTTACCTCCAGCAGCTCGTGGCCCTGCCGCGGGCAGCGGCTGAGCACGGCACGGTGCTGCCCCGTGGGCGAGTCCTGGCTGAGGAGCCTGAGGGCGGGAGGGAAGGGAGGGGAGGCTTCGATGGGCAGCACGCTGTGAGCACCGGCGGTGGTGTGGACACTGGGCACACCACTCGCACCGGGCACATCGTCCCATCCCGCAGCCCGTCCGTGCCCTACTGGTCGTGGATGCCGGCGCTGAGCGCGGTTGTGCTGACGGCGAGGCCGCGGCCGCCGGCTGTGCGCCGCAGGCTGTAGTGGCGGCTGAACCGCAGGAGCCGCCGGCGGGGCAGGTCGGGGCGGCTGCACTCTGCGGGAACGGGCCGTCAGCACCCCCTCACGCCCGTCCCTCGGGATAAAGGCGGAGGGGCGGCCGAGCCTGCGACTCACCGGCGTAGAGTAGGAAGGTCTGTCCCCCAGCCGCGGCCCGGAGGGCGGCCCGGGTGATGGCAGGGAACTGGCTCAGCTCCCGGTAGCAGGCAGCGGGGCCGCCGGCCGCCTGGGCGGGGGAAGAGAAGCCCTGTAGCGGGGTGAACTCACCACCCCTGCCCGTGCCCAGCTCCCGAAACGGGGCTATGCTCACCCACGCAGCCCCCACGAGCGCCCTTGCCCACCTCCATGCCCTGCTCGGTCCCTGTGGCCGTGCTCTGCCACGCTGGGCGGCCGGTGCCGCTACTCGCAGTGGGACTCCTGCCAAGGCACGCGGGAGCAGCCCGGCGCCAGCGCCCCGGCCGGTGCCAGCCCTCCAGCTGCTCCCTGCTCCCCAGGATGGCCAGGCAGGGTTCACCCTTCCCCTGCATTCCTGAAGGCACAACCGTCCAGTGGTCACCAGTTCCTGGGGCACTGGGAGTGGAGGAAACACTGATATTGGCACCACCACCAGAGACACCGGAGTGCTGAGCTACATAGTTTATTTGGGGGGGGAGCATTAGCACTCCAGGTGCTTGAGCAGCCACAGGGCAATGTTCATGAAACCATCAGCTTCAGCCTCCACACCAGCCAGCGCGTGGTTGTTCCCTGGGTACCAGAGCAGCCTGGAGAGGAGAGAGGGGTTAGTATCATGCCTGCACTCCACCACCTGGCACCCAGCTCCCCGCTCACCGTGTGGGGACCCCCCGGGCCTTGAGAGCACGGTAATACTCCAACCCCTGCTTAGGGGGCACACGCAGGTCATCCTCCCCCAGCATCAGCAGCACGGGTGCACGGACCTGCAGGAACAGCAGCACGGCCTCAGCAGTGGCAGTGCTGACTTGGGACGGGGACAGGATGGGGACAGCAACATACCCGGTCAACATAGCGGATGGGTGACTTGTGCAGCATCTCAGTCCACTGGGCTGGGTCTGGCAGGGCATCGGGTGCGTAGGGCAGCCCCGTCTCCGTCAGGCACCTGCAGGACAGAGACACAACAGGTGTGGGGCTGGGCATCAGGAAGGGCGGGAGGTTGGGGCCAGTGGTACTCACCAGTCAGGGATGTCTGTAGTGGCCACCATGGAGGCGATGTTCACCACGGGGTTGCGGACCACACAGGCTCGGTAGGTGTCAGGAAACTGCCCGATGAGGTGGCATGCCAGGAAGCCCCCGTGCGAGCCGCCCACCAGTGCCACCCGACTGGCATCCAGTGCCTCCTCCCGCAGCACTCGCTCCACGCAGAGCTGCCATCACAGGGGACACCCAATGAGGCAGGCAGCCCTGCTTTCCCTGCTCAAGGCACCCATGAGAGCACAGGGTGCCCCCAGACCACGTGTCAGGCCGTACCTGCACATCGTGCACGTCCTGTGTGCCCACGTTGCCTGGCAGGGAGGCCACACTGTCCTGGCCAAAGCCCAGGGAGCCACGGTAATTCACTGGGTAGGGGGCAGTGTCAGAGCCCTTTCTCCTCTGTGCCTCCACCCCAGCCCCTCCATGGGTGCTGTGCCACCCAGCAGAGCCCCAAAGCCCCATTGTCACTCACCCAGCAGCACAGCAAAGCCCACACGGCACAGTGCTGCCGGATACAGCATCCACCCGGCCGTAAACACAGAGTGGGGACCCCCTGCAAACATCAAAGACAAAGTGGGGTGATGCTGCCCAGCTGGCGTACCACGAGGCAAGGACAAACTCTTACCATGGGGCATCACGACCAGAGGGGGCTTCTTGGCAGCGGGGCCCTCGCTTGGGCGCAGCAGGATGGCATCAAAGTCCAGAGCCCCTGTGGAGGCAAGGTGGGAGGTATCAGGGATTGGGGTGGGGAGGTGGTGGACTCCAGCCTTGCCCCCCCCAGGCACTCACCATACTGGGGGTTCTCCTGCTCTGGTGGAGGCTGCAGGGTGTGGATGCCCCAGCTGATGTTGGGCACAGGGGGTGCGTCCTGCAGGCAGATCCACTGTGCCTGTGCCTCATGGCCAGCAGCAGGCAGGATGGCCACTTTCTGTGCGGGGAGAGGGGTCAGTGCACCCACCAAGGGACTGGTGGGCACTGGAAAGAAGGGTCAGTGCCTGCGTTGAGGGGTTGGTGGGCACTAGGGAGGAGGACATGACTTTACCAACACAGGGGGGCAGCTAGGGGTGGAGAACCTGGCTACCAAGAGGTCCCGGTCGATGGTGAGGACAGACCAACTTCCCCGGGGGCCATCTGGGGAGGAGAGAGGTCAGACCTGCAGGTGTGACCCCCTCCCCACCTCTGGTACCAGCATGGCCTCACCGGCCCCTCACTCACCAGCTGTCAGCAAGGTTGTGGAGCCTGTTGCCGTGTCCACCACAAACACGTCCTAGGGGCACAAGGGCAGAGTCCAGCAGAGCCCCCCGACCTGCCTGAGCCCCACCACGTGTCCCCTGCCACCCCCTTACCTGCTGGCTGCGCTGGGCCGTGTCCAGCAGGATCCTGCGGCTGTCGGCCGCCCAGCACATTCCGGGCAGTGCACCACAGTAGATTCCCGGGAAGGCGCCTGCGATGATGGTGGTGGCAACTCAGCATCCCCCTGTGCTTCCCGCCCCCAGCATCCCTTGGGCTGTACTCACCCCACTCCTGCCGCGGCACAACCTCCAGCACTGTGCTGGTGTGTTTGGTGTACCAGTCGTACTGCGGGAGACATAGGATGGGGTGAGTTTTGCAGGGTCTCAGCCTGTCTGCCCCCACTGCAGCCCAGGGAGGGGGCACTGCCCTCCTGTCAGTCCCTGCCTTGGCACGGGCATCCCACCTCCTCCCCAGCGTCCCCCTGGTGCTGCTCACCATGCGGAGGCGGCTGCACTGCTGGTGGGGGCCCAGGACGTTGTTCTCCAGGTAGACAATGCGGCAGCTGTCGGGGCTGAGCCGTGGGGACCACACGGCCTTGGTGTCCTCAGAGAGCAGCTCTGCATGGGCATGAGGGGACGGTGAGGGGCTGTGGGGAGCCAGGGCTCCAGCGGGGTTGGGGTATGTGCCACTCACCGCATTTCCCACCCGTCAGGTCCACATAGAAGAGCGCAGACCTGCCGGCACAGAGGGGTGTCACGGCAGGGCAGGGGGGCTGGGCTGTGGGGTCGGGTGCCCTGTGGGGACTCACCAGTGGGGGCTGGGCTGTGGTGTGCCCCTGGTGACTCACCGGCGGTTAGTGCAGTGCCGCAGCCCCAGGCGGAAGGGCTCATGCCACCAGCCCACAAACACCACACCGGTGTCCTCGGGGGACCAGAAAGCCTGCAAGGAGCAGGGATATAAGTAGCTCAGATGGCTGCTGGCCCCCAAAATCTCCCTCCTCCAGTTCCCTGCAGCTCTCCATCCTGACCTGGCCGGGAGAGAGGTGCTCTGGGATGCCCTCCAGCACAGAGATGCTGCTGCCCTCAATGTCCAGGATGCAGAGAACAGGCACACTGCAGGTGCTCAGCGTCTCCCCCCAGTCCTCGTGGTACACAAACTGCTCACCCTGTGGCACAGCCCTGTTAGTCCCACAGCCACCTGGCCAGCTCCCACCTACCCCAGGGTGGTGGATCCCACCTTGACGGCTGCATCCTCCTTCTTGGGGTGCCCTGTGTCCTCTTCAGAGGTTCCCATCTCAGGGGCTTTGCTCTGGAAGAAGGACTCGGCCTTGGGACGCTTCTTCTCCGCCACGTAGAGCAGGTGGGTCTCCGAGTGTGACCAGGCAAGGCACCCAAACTGGTCTGCAGGGGTGGGTCAGCCCTGGCCACCCTTTCCCATCAGGACCCCACAGCCCTCGGCCTCCCCCAGCTCCTCACCGTCATCGTAGACGCTGCCGTGCTTGTCCAGCGCCGTCAGGTCGATGCTCTTCACCTTCCGGTTCTGATCCCAGACCTGGGGGCAGAGACACCAGGATGGCCCTGAGATGCAGTGTGGATCAATCCCTGAGCCCCAGCAATTATCCAGCCCCACCCTGGACCCTCCTTCACCTCCAGGAACTGCTTCTCCTTCTCCTTTTCCTTGTCCTTGCCAGAGACCTTGCGCAGGACAGCCTTCAACGTCCCGCTGGGGGACTCCCGGCTCAGCAGCCTGTGGGTGGGTGAGTGACCATCAGCTGCTGCCCCTGGCACCCCGAGGGATCCCTGTGGGATGGGACTCACTCGCCCTTGATCTCAGAGCAGGTGCCAGCGGGCCCTGAGTAGACGATGGAGGCTCCGTCGTGGAAGATGAGGTACTGGCGGCAGAACTTGATGTTCTCAGCCCTCGCCAGGTCCCGCTGTGACCACTCTGTGGGGAGTGGGGTGAGGACTCCAGCTGTGTCCCCGCTGGGCAGGCAGGGACCACTCGAGCCCCCCCAGGTCCCCAGAGGGGACACCCCTGCTCCGTACCGGTGTAGAGGCTGCAGTACTTGCCCCCGTACTGAGTGGTGAGCTCGGGGCCGAGGCAGGCGCTGCTGAGCCCCGGGTGCTGGCTCAGCTCCCGGTACAGCTCCGACAGCTCCTCCACGCGCGGCGGCACCTGCGGGACCCGCCGGGATGGCCGGAGGTGTGGCAATTTGTGGGGGTGTGTGGGGTGAGGGGTGGGGGGCAAGGANGATGAGGGCAGAGGGTTCGTTAGTACAGGACAGGGGATGCAGAGACAGGGCATCACTGGGGAGCGAAGGGCCAGGAGGGCACTGAAGGGCAGTGTTGGGGCACACAGGGGGACTAGGAGGGTGCTCGGGGCATTTATTGGGGTACCCGTGGGTACGAGGGTGCTGGGCG